>JACEIK010000532.1:0-42926 GCA_018107945.1 Datura stramonium | reverse complement strand
CTATATATCAAATTTATATTTATATTAAGTTGGTTTTCCTATTTTATGGAAGAGAGAGAAAAAATTAAAATAGGAAAGAGGGAAAAAAATTGAAGGATAGACACGTGAAGTCAAGTTTTATTGGATGAGTTCCTTTTAATGCTTTTCTTTTCTTTATTTATTGATAAGTGAAACGAATTTGGTATCTTTGTTTTGCTTTCATATTTTGAGATCTGAGATTTCTTTTCGCGTGTTTTATTTTGTTTATGAGTTGTGATGAATAAGTTTAAATTATTATCGATAGCAGGATACAACATTGTCAACTACTGGACTGGTTCAATAGAATTCTATTAAAAAATTTATTTAAAATAATTTACAGCTGATTTTTTAGAATCTAGAGTCCATAAATTTGAAATTCTGAATTCGTGTCACTGTATATCCGAAAACTAATTAAGACTAAATTTGTTGGGCTTGTGGAGACATGATTAAGTCGGCTGACTTATGACCGTTAGAATTCCGACTTATGACCGTTTGAATTCCTAATAGCCCGAATCTATTTCTATAAATAGATAGCTTGTACTTGTAATCTAAACACCACAAGAGAGAGCAATAAAATTCCTCCCAGTTGCAGCTATAGCTTGTACTTGTAATCTAAACACCACAAGAGAGAGCACAAAATTCTCCCAAGCTGTAGCCGTGGACTAGGTCGCGAGACCGAACCACGTAAATTCCTTGTGTGTCGCTTTGTGTTCCGTTTTCTCTATTTTTTCGCAAGCTTAATTTGTGTAAATGTTTTATTGTTGTTCCGCTGTCCCAACAATTGGTACGTAGCGAGGTTATAACACACGGAAAATTAGCGAGAGTCACCAAAAATTTTTTTTTCCTGAGTAGAAAAAAAAAAGGGCAGCGACCAAGCACGGAGAAAAGTAGCAGCCATGCATCAAGAACAAAGAAGCAAATTTACCTGAGAGTAGCAAACAGACAGCCTGGCCAGCTGCCGTTAGTCGTAACGCCGAGAAGAGTAGCGGGGCCGACGGAAAGGTGCCAGATTTGCCCTGTGCCCCGCCGCCGTCTTCGTTGCCGAAAGGGGCCCAACCAAAGGCGTTAGCCGCGTTGAGTTTTTCCAGATCGAGCTTGGCCGTGTTGCTTCGCGTCGCGTCACAGTAGCAAGCGATGCCGAAAAAAGAAAAAAGGGCAACACTGGGAGAGACAGCCTACCGACGAGCAGCTGAGTGCTAGCCGCCGGGAAAGACACCTAGCAGATATCAAGCCACCGGAAAATTATTGTTTCGCCGCAGGAAAAAAAAATTCCAAGCAAATTATTTTCCAAATTGGTCTCTTGTTGGTGGTGGTCCGAGTTAACTTTGTTGGTGCGTATCGCTTTGTCAATTTTTCCTTTGAAATTATCAAGACTCGAGATCAAGCCAGACGTGTACCTCATCTAGTCGCTTGAGATAAAGAAGACGGAATATCGAATTGAAAAGTTTCGATGGTGCGTATTTCGCTTGGTGGAAAACGCAAATTGAGGATTTGCTGTTCGTATGGAGTTAGACATGGTATTGGGTGACAAGCCGTAAAAGATGCCCGATGCGCAGTGGGTGTGCTCGATCGGAAAGCCATGGCGGTTATCCAACTCTCATTGACCAAGAATGTTGCGTTTAACATTTTGAAGGAGAAGACAAAGAAAAGGTATCATCATGGAAGCGCTGTCTAATATGTACGAGAAGCCATCCGCAGTAAACAAGGTCTTTCCCGATTAGAGAATTGGTGAACACAAAAACGAAGGAAGGCTCACATCGAGCACATTAATACAATGAATTCGACCCAGCCGTACTTACGTCGCTGGGCATTAAGTTCGATGATAAAGTTCAAGCCTTACTACCGCTACTGTCATTACCTCGACAGCTTGTCCTAACGTTACAATGGGGCTACTGGCTCAAATAGACCCGATGGATCACTTTTGAAAAGATTCGTGATCTCATTCTAGGCGAGGATGTCGAAGGAAGCTCCTGGGAATCATCAAGTGAATTGCTAAATGTCAACAGAGGCAGGAGAAATAGCAGACAGAAGGAGCAGAATGGGGTAAAGGAGGAGTCAAATAAGACTCGTGATCGCCAGGTAATCGTGTTGACGTGTTGTAGGAGGTGGGGCATTTCAGAAATCAATGCCCGAATAATAGACAAGTTAACTGCAAGACAACGCTCATAATGACTCGATATGTAGCGTGGAGAACAAAGATGGATTCTCGGGTCATGGATTCTGTGCTTCATTTCATGCTACCCACAAGAATGGGTTACTGCGTAATCCAAAGAAGGGGATTTTGAAAATAGGTGGGTGACTAGCGAACAATAAAGTTCTTGATGTAATCTAGTACGGGTGACATGATTCCGAAAACTTCGCCTGGGTTTCGTGGGACTTTAAAGGATGTCCGAGTGATTCCAAGCTTGAAGAAATCCAAGTGATTAAGCAAGGGCTTGGATGATGAGGGACACGATATTAAGTTCGGAAACAAAGTAAAGGGAAAGTGATAAAAGGGAACTTGGTCATAAATGAGGAAAGAAATGGAGTTCGGGTCAGATATGGTCTATTGCATACTGAGGGAGTGACCGTCCTGCATCGTAAGAGAAACAAAACTGCCCACGTAGTCTCGTAAGCAAAATAAGAAGGTTCGCTTTGCAGAGATAAACCCGTGAGCCACAGTCGATTCAAAGCTGAACGTGCTTGGAAAGGTTCGTGTAAACCAAATAAAGGATTTTCAGGCGTTGGGAGTTACCCTGCTAGCCGCCCGCTAAAGCTTCAAATTTCGCAGTCACCAGACAAAGGGGTTAAGAGAACCGTTGTTCCAACACAAGTTCCTCCTGATGATTACCTACTAACTATGGAGAGTGTTGTTTGTTCTCGAGAGTATCCCAGATTCTGCTAGCTTCGTGCAAGTGGGAGTCGGTAGGGAGCGAGGACGAGTCGTGCGCTTAGCCGTGGATCGATGGTTGAGTTCGGGAAGCTTCAACGCCTTCGTGTTAACCGATGAAAAGGCCGGGCCAGAATCAGTGAAGATGAGGAAGAGATTACTAGACGCATAAGTGCTCAGTGATGGCGCTTGAAGATTATCATGCCTGTATGGAGATTATTGGGCTTGTGGAGACATGATTAAGTCGGCCGACTTATGACGGTTAGAATTCCTAATAGCTCGAATCTATTTCTATAAATAGATAGCTTGTCTGTAATCTAAACAGTACAAGAGAGCAATAAAATTTCTCCCGCTCTGCAGTCATGGACTAGGTCGCGAGACCGAACCACGTAAATTTTTGTGTCGCTTGTGTCTTGCTATTTTTCTCAAGTAGCTAATTTGTGTGTGTGTCTTATTGTTGTTCATTTGCCCAACAAAATTAACTTCCAACTAACCAAAATTGCATATTAATATGAATAAGGATAGAATGATATTAATGCAATACTTACAAAGATAATAGCTTTGATGTTGTCGGTGGTACTGGAAAATTGAAGGCTTCCATCATTCATGAGTCTTAAAAGGACATCAATTAAATTTTCACCTCCTAATGCACCACAGTTTTCCCAATTGCAAGGTTCTTCTTATGCTCATTGATGACATCCTCAACAATTGCATCTACCTTATGGTGGATATTCATAATTTTACCCTTCATTCCACTAAGCACATGGAGAATCTCAGTGATGGAAAGATGTCAGCCAAAATGAACCTCCATAAGCCTATCACTTTGATTAGTTGTATAAATTTGTCCTGCTCCTTGAACACTTGTCCAAACGCTGATCTACATGTCATGTAACTTGTAAACAAAAAGAGTCTTTAGTAAAATTAACTCGGCTCGCCGGAAGATGATCGGATAAAATTAACGAGGCGATGAACTTCATCGCGCCTAATCGAGCTGAATGACCGAAACACTCTGGTACTCAACACTTCCCCCAAGACACAAATTTTACGCATTTGTCTCCAATAATCACCATAGGGGCAAAAGGCACGTCGACCTATTGTAACAACAACTGGGCCAAAACAGCCTAGATGCAAAAGCGATGTCATGAGTTTTTAGTACTTCTTTTGCCATATCAGGAGAAGTAACAACAACAGCAGAAACTTCACCAAGCTGAAGATGCATAAGTGGTCCATATTTTTTGGCTAAATCTCTAAGGACATGGTGAGGAAGTCCACCAGCCATATGAAGCATGCTTCCTAGTAAAGGAAGTTTCCATGGACCTGAGGCAATTTTTTGGATTGGCTATTGAGTTGTTCCATTTCCTTAGCAAAAAGAGGAAAGATAGAAAAGGAAGATAGAAGCCAAGTCAAGAATTGCATTTCCTTGAGAGTGTTGGGTGATTCTTCAAAGTTCTATTGGGTATTATGCCTTTTATGCATGAAAGTAAGCAGGTAGTGATATTTTACAGCAACTTTTGTTTGTTTGATCAGTTCAAATTATTGCAGACTTGTTTGCTATATATCTTCTCTGTTGAAATTTCAGTGGGAATTAAATTAGGAGGAAAATCATTGTCAATCATTCAAATTCAAGAAATAATTTTCTTTATTTCACTTTACTTGTCTTCAATCAATAATTTCATATTTTTCTACCAACTTACTTACATTTTGATTCTTCCAAACTAGATTCACATTTCAACAATTTCTTGAGAGCTTGATACAATTCTTTGTGAACTCAAAGAACCATAATGTTGTTTTTGGTCAAACTACACTATATATTTTAAGACGGTAATATGAGTACTTTTACTGCCGGTCACATACGCTAGGAAATATTTTCTTGCGTTCAGTATGAAGTAAAAAATATTAATTTCTGTATTTGATATGAAGTAAAATATTTTTTATAAACTATTTTCTAAAAAATTGAGTTTGTTATTTTTTTTAAATGTTCGATATATATGTAAAAAATATTATTTCTAAAATCATTTATATATAATTTGGGAGCAACATTATGAAAGCATTTCTGTGGTTGGGTGGTGAGGGTGCGGGGTGGTGAGCTGGGTGGGGAGAGATGGAGGCTATGGAGTGTGAGGGTGATTAGACAAGGTGGCTGAGGGTGAGGAAGACAATTAACACTTTACATGTTCTTGGCCCTAAAAATCCTTTTCAGAGGATAGAGCTAGCTGGTAGATAAACGAAAACAATATGTTCTCTTAATATTTGAATAATTTCAAAACCAAAATATGGATTTACATATGTGACGTTGCATAACCCCCACTTAAAATTATGAACGTATGAATCATTTGAAAGCGATCTTCACTCGCTCACTATTTTCTTCAGCAACTATTTTTTTTCAACATCTCATCGAAGACTTTGTTTACTATTGTTGAACTTTCAAAGTAATTCAGATCACCAATAAACAAAGAAAAACACCAATAAAGTGTGTAGTTTGCAGTTACCATCATGGAATATTCAGCCTACCGTTCCTACCAATTTTGACTGATTAAAAATATCTACTTACAATATCATTGGCTAACAAATATATACGAGTCCGGCATAAAAACGGATCAAAGATCTGAGCTTCATCAAAATCTGACACTTACTAAAAAAATACCTTAAAAATAAAGAAATTCTCGACAAAACGGACACTTATTATTATTATCATCATCATCATCATCATCATCATCATCATCATCATCATCATCATCATTAATAATATTCTTTCAATATTACCCTTATTAAATGGAGAGAATTTTAAAATATTATTAAAAAAAATAATTATCATTATTATTATTATCTATTATTATTATTATTATTATTTTTTTTAATATTATTAATTTTTGAAAGGATCGCTTCCCTACCTCGTACTGACTCCTAATCATCTAACAAAACTTTTTAATTGAGAAATCATTGCCATGTTACAGAAGTCTAGTGTGTTATTAGTTTTGTTTAGCCTTTCATTAGGCTAAATGCGCTATGAAAAAGTTTTTAATTTAAAGTAAAACAATAATAACAAAACAATAATAATACCTTAGCACGAGGATGTTATTGATCTTGGGCATATTGCATGCCCAAGTGCTACTTTATAACTCAATTTAGTCTTGTTTTTCTCTTATTTATATACATTTTCATGTGATTTTATGTAAATGTGAATATATACTAACCAACATGATTAGTCCATATTTTTGAAGGAAATAATGCATTGAGGACCCAATCTATGATTTGCAAGTGGGGAGGAATGATATCGGGAATGAAACACCAAAGTTGGAATAAATTGGGCGAATTCCAGAGGGCTTCATGATACCCTGTTACTGAGGCAAGAGCCACATATACCTTCCGTGTCACTGAGGCAAAGGTTCGAGATACCTCCGTGCCACGCGAGCCATTCCACCTATTGCATAATTTTGCACAATTCTCATTTACTATAAATTGGTCCCTTAGCTCCTAAAACTGAGGCATGATTTATTTTCTCAGAAACTGCCAAGGAGTGAGGGAGAACTCACCTAGGGTTCATAAATTTCATCTTCTCTTCTACCAATTCTTGTAAGTATGTTACTTTACTTATAGTTTCTTGTAATTATACGAACATGAGTGGCTAGAATCCTCCCTCTAGGGTTGAAGCCACAAGATATGATTGTGATTTTGCGATTTTATTTTGATTTTTTAAGTTATTGATTGTTGTTTTGTCTTGCAATCTTAATTATGGTTTTTTTAATGATTGATCACCATGAAAACACATACGTTAAGCTTAGGCAAATGCTTGAGAAAGCAAACCTAGGGAAGAACATAAGAATGTAGAAGCAAGTTCTTGTCTTTTGATAAGATTTTGTGGTTAGGATAGAAATATACCTAATACCTTGCTTGGTTGATAATGGTAAGATAGAAAGACACCGGCTTAGATTTGTCACCCACCACCAGAAGTAGTTGTGAAGCTGGGTTTGGTTAAATGGTTGGAGGTACGAAAGTACCCTAATCAATGGCATAACCCCATAACCACATCCACGTAGCTACTTGCCCACGAACTAGAATTAGCATCCTCGCTCACAATGTAGTAGTGAGGTTAGTTTGTCGTGTTTAGAGGTTCGAAGACCATGAACATGCAATTCTAATTATGAGAGACGACACCGAGTAGTTTCATACTTAAACTATTGCAAATCGTAGTATCGCATGATTATCCCGCTTTAACTCTACGTTGCTCCTTGAATGAATTCGTAGTATTTCGTTGACCACATTTATACTTAATTAACTCTACCGAAAACTTATAGAATCAACACTCTCACGTATTTAATATCACACTTGAACTTGCTAGTTAGCCGAATTCGGGTCCAGGCCCCGTGGGTTCGACATCCGGCTCTTAAAAAGGGCCACTATATTACTTGCACGAATTCGGCACTCTGCGGGGCCGATCACTACCAATAGTGTACTAGATATGGAAACAAACTTCGTAGAGATCTTATTTATTTTAAAGCTTTTATAGAGAGGGTAGACAGAGAGAAAAGAGAGAAGGTGTTGGCCAAAAGCCTTTCCTTCCTAATAAAAATGGATCCTTTTATAAGAAGAATCTTGAAGAAAATATTTAAAAACTTAGACGTAAGAGCTTACGTCATACATGATTTGACATAGCTTTTACTTTACTTTTACAAAGTAAAGAAATTATTGTTGCTTTTATAAAAGCATTTTGTATTATTGTCCTTCATCATCCACGATTATTTTATTTCTTCTCTTTTTCTCGATTTGGTGAAGATTTCTCCATAGCGTTTGAAACCGTTAGAAGGAAGGTCTTTAATAATATCTTAGCTCTTCCGCATGCTGCTCACTTGTCTTCCTGTTATTAGCAGCACCCTCTCAGAGCACTATAGCTTGCTGGAAAATACCATCTGTTAGTCCCAGCAACCAAGAAGCTTTTAGTTAGTCCTCTTCGGCCCTCCATGAAATAAGATTTTGATTTTGGAGATGTTCCTTCTGTTTCTGTGCTTCTGCAATATGCTTGGTATCAGGTACTTTGAATACAGCCGCCATGTTCCTGAGCTTTCGCCTTAAAACTGAGGAGTTTCCAAAGAAATTGTCCGTTGAGTTTTTTTCCTCTTGTTGTTAATTAACTTATTTAAAACTTTGTATGAAAAATTGCTTCTGTGACATGGAAACTTCATCATCTATCTGGACTTCCATTGACTATTTTAGAATCCAAGGAATAGAAAATTCTACAAAGAAATACATTAATGACATTCCTTGGAAGTAAATGTCAGCCTGGGTTAGATTAACAATCTGGGAGATGTATCTTACGCATTCTCGCATATAATTCTCTGTACCTTATCGTAAAGAATGGTTATTACACATATAAAGTTCACCATTGATAAAACCAATTTGGAAGGTTTTGCTTTAAACACATTAGAACATAGTTTGACAAACCATGAATGCTTATTAGCATTCTCGTATAAAGAGCTTTATTAAAGCTTTCATATAGTCTCAACAATTGAATTGAACGGTAGCTTTTTGCTTAGGGTGCATGTATTCCCCTCGTTTCTTATTGTACTTAGTCCCCATTCTTCCTGGACTATAATCTTTTGTATAATTATTTTTGAAAAGAGAAATTTTTCTAGTATTAGCTGGGTAAAAGTGCTGAAACTCGTGTACTCCAATAGATGAGTATTACTCCCTATAATGCATTCTTGGCTTATAAGGTGAGAGTAGCATATGATGCCGTGTCAAAATATCTTCCCATAATATTCCACTCTGCCATCTTTCCATTTTGAATCCGATTGTTCGAGGATAGGTATTACTTCCTCCTTTCCATTATTTATTTATAAATCTCAATATTGTCATTTCCTTCTTTTTGCTTATTGCCAAGCGCATGATGGTGGATTATTATGGTCTCCACCTTGATTGAATTTTATGTATCTATAAATTTTTGTACATCGGTGGTCAGATAAGACCGATGTACTCGAAGATGTATTTGCAATATTTGGCTATTAATCTTTGGTTACCACTTGGTTACCACTTGGGCTAAGATATGCCTTCTTTCCCTGATTTCCTCTCGCCTCTTCCTCTATTAGAGAAAAAGTTTTCAGTGAGATTTCTCGCATCTTAAATATATCATAATAAAGTTATTAACTCAACATTCTAGCAAGAAAATCTACGTACTATTTTCTCGATCCTTTATAAATAATTTCGAAATCAAATGGTGCTAATAAGGCTTGCCATCTAACAAACATTTGTTTAGAAACATCATGTTTCACATCTTTATTAAAAATGAATTTAGCAAAATGCATCAATCATTTTTTATTAAAAACTTTTGATTATAAAGGTCGCTTGAAATTTAAGACACATTTTACTATAGCAAGGATTTGCTTGGCCAGTATAGTAGCATAATTCTTTTGACTATTAACCATTTTCAGACAAAATTGGATCGTATTCCTATTTTGTCCGGAGGAACCCTGTTTAAGAATTCCGCAATATCTCGATATCGAGGCACCGTCTCTATAATCTTTTGCCAATTTGGATTAGCCAGGTGAGACAGTAAAGGTTATTAACCTTAATTTTGATATTTCGATCAAGATGTGTATGACTATTAGTCCAAACTTTGGAATCTTTTTTAGTCTATCATATAATATGATGTCTTTTGCCAAATCCTTTATAAAAGGGGTAATGTAATTCAAACTACCCAAAATATTTAGAAAGTAGTTCACTAAGACAATATCAAAATTTGATGCAAATTCAATACTCGTTGAATAATTTTTTCCTTTTCAATATAATGCCCAAGAAAACGAACATTAGTTTGAAAAAGGTTCATTTTTGATTTAGATATGAATAAACCATTTTGGATAATTATTTTTAAAAATGAATTAAGGTGTTTAAAATGCATTTCAATTATTTTTGAAAACACCAAAATATCGTCTATATAAATAATTATAAAATTGCTAAAAAGTATAAAGATATCATTTATAATTTTCTAAAATTTAGATGGAGCATTTTTTTAAAACTAAAAGGTATTATGTTCCATTCGCATATCCCATGGAACATTAAAGGCGCTTTATATTTATCATTTTCGAATTTGAATTTGCCAATAGGCAGCATTTTAAATCAAATTTCGAGAAGACTATGACATCATACAATCTATCCAATAAATTCTTTTTTATTAGAATTGGATAGAGAATCCATTTCAAAACCTTATTAAGGGGCTCTGTTCGCATGTTTATTAACATAAAAAGTCAGACAAGACCATTGAGACTTTGAGGGCCTTATTAATCCTTTTTGAAGTAAGGAATCAATTTTATTTTTTCATAATTCTACATATTCAGAATTCATTTGGCGTATTCCACTTTGGTTGGAATATTTTCTTTCGAAAAAATCTTCTTTATATGGAAGACTCACCACATGCTTTTTTTATTTCTAAAGTATATTTGGATGGTCTCCACATATTTAAAGTGAGAAATCATTTTTCAAAATTTCTATTTTTCCCCGTAGATCTTAGGGTTTTGAAGAGTATCTTCTATTGTAATACTATAAATTTACTAGAAAATATTTATTTTATCTTCGAAGAAATCATAATTTTAATGTTAATATTTTAAAAGTTGGGAAATAAAATCAATTTTACTTATTTTAAAGTAAATTTGCTATTCCAGCTTTCATCTATCTGGGTATCTTTCGATAGATATGTTAGAAAAAGGTGGCGTTCTAGAATTACCTCTATTAGAGATGTTTTTTACTAACACAATGGATTCAGAATATAAATATTATTGTACAAAAGTATAGGCTCGTAATTTATAATTAATACCCATTTTCTGCCCACTCGCATTAAGTGAGACTCGGTGGAATAGTTTTATGAAAATATTCTCAAGGTATTAGCCCTTCTTGCATAGCTAAATCAGCTCCGCTATTAATTAAAGTAGTAATTTTTTTTTAAAAATTATAATCAATAAAATAGTTATTTTTAATAGGTTTATGAGCTATAATTAGCTCAATTGTTCCCAAAATGATTCTTTTTTTCTGCCGGAGAAATATTAGAAATATCCTAAAATCATTTTGAAAAAGTATTTGGAAGTAATTGAAAATTTTCAATTAAACTATTGTGGTGCTTATCAACTACCGCTCCTAAGATCAAAGAAATCACTTCATTAAGGATTGTATTATGTCTTTAATAGAGGAAGTTTCCTTTTGAGATTCTCAATTTCTTCTACCGTATCTTGATTGTAGTAGGAATATACCCTTGGGACCTTTCTTTTGAGTCAGTTTGATACCTCAAATATGGTATAACAATTCTCTTTGGCATCGGTATTACTTGTAGAGGCTTGGGTATTTCCAACCTTATCAATAATCCGAGATCTTAAATTGGGATCATCAATTGCTTTGAGAATTTTATCGGTCTGTCACTGTCAAGACATTTATATTTAAATCTTTAAACTGATATAACTGAAAACTCATCCTTGTCCTTATCTTCACAAGGCTGTCCAATGGACATGGACAACCATTCTTTTCTGATGAACTTACATAATTTTCGTCAGGAAGAACCCTCAAATCTTTCACTTGTCAAGATTCTTCATTTTCCGAATGTTCGATCCGTAATTTTCTTGTGAAGAGTTCAATAAAATTTTGCATAATGAGTTCTTGATATTATCCTCTCTAGGTCAAGACTCTTAATCTTATCCTTGACCTTGCGCTTCTTGTATTAATGACCTATTCTTCCACATTTGTGACATGCATTTGATCTATTATTTTTTCAAAAATTCAATTTCTTATATATTTTTTCTTTTTTCACGCTTTTCTAAGAGTTTTTCCTTTCTCTCAGGCCTATAAGACCTCTTTTTATACTTTTCTTTAATCTTCTCCTTTCCCTTTGGTCTATGAGACTTTCTGGAGGTTCCGGGAAGTTTCAATTGCAAATTGAACTTCAAAAATTCTCCCAATCGGGCCGTTTTTTCATTAAGATGGTACATTTTCACCTGTTGATTCATTTTTATCTCATTACATAAAGATAACCCTTCTTGGGTGCACACACTTATTAGTTTTCCATATGTGTAAGCTTCATAATTTATGCTCACTCCATCTCTTCTAAGGGCTTTCCTAACCTTTCTCGCAAATAGGGTGGGAAGTCCATCTATGAATTTAAACTTTCAATGAGGGTTATTACACTTAGGGAGTTCCATTACTCTTGACAGGAATACATCCTTATACCATCTAAAGGATGTCAAGGTTTTGCACATAAGGTTTTGGAGCATGGTTCTAACGGCCTCACCGTTATCCGACCATCTTCCCCGAAAATGTTCTATAATAGTAAGAATTAAGGAAGACATCATATTTGATTCGCTAGCCCCTTACCCTGATGATTCAAAATTGTCATTCTTTGGACTTTAGTGAGATAGTTATCCCACCATTTCTTAAGTTGTCCAAGAAATCCTTCTATGACTATATTAATAGCCTTGCTTTCGTATTACTATTTGCCTTACAAACCGTACTCAACATTAGAATTCTATGCATCAATGTATAAATTTGTCTATCTCAGATAAATTATCAATATTCCCCTCATATATCTCATTTTCACTGTAACTAGAGATATATGTCTCCTGCTCCTCCAATAAAATGTCTTCGAGGAGTTGGCCTAGGTAATAGTACATTCTTTGTACCGGCTTCCTAGCATATTTTTCTCTCGAGATTTTATTAATTTCATCCTTTGTCATTCCTCTCATTGACAAAAGTACCTTCTTCTAAATTTAGGTTGGAGATTTAATCCCTTAAACTCTTTTCTAAAAGTCTCTAGATCCGCCATATTTCCAAATCTAAAATCTTTTATCTCTCGAGGGGCTGACACTGGTGGTAGCTTAGGTATTACCTATTTTTCTTCGCATATCCCGGACTTTTTTAATTTTACGTATCATCAATTTTATCATTTAAACGAGAATATACCTGTAAATACTTACATAAACATTTGTATAATTATTCTTCCTAATCAATGTTTGGAACATGTTTTGCAGCACTAAAGCAAGATTTCATTATCCATCATATCCGCAAAATGTGAAATAAACAGTTTGCCCCCTTTTTCAATTTGAAAGATTGCTGCGGAGATAAAATTAATTTGGTAATTGTACCATTTAAAGTTTATAATCATGTTCTAGCATTACAATATAATCATAAATATACTTGGTCATAAACTATGGAACAAAAACAATTTGCTTATTAACTTGTGAAAGATCATTATAAAAATCTTCTTGGAAAACTTTCATTGGTCTTTATTAAAATTTTTAAAAACCAATTTTGAAAAGGTTCCCATTTAGGTCAGAAAAATTCTTTTTGGATCTCTTTCCTTATAGGAGACCCTCTGTGGAAAAGTCAAGTTTATTTTGTTTGTCCATGTAAACCATTGGAAAATCCATATCGTAAAGGGTAGGCTCCATATCGAGTCACAATATGATTTTGAATTTTAATATTATCAATATGATCTTCCCCTAATTTACATATAGGATTCAAAGTATATAAAAGTTTACACAAATTCCTTTAACAGAAACATATAATCTCAGGTACTGTGCATATAGTCATAACCATACAATTTAATACTTAATATCAAGGTATTCAAAGAATTTTCATCATTTAATGAACTTACATATTAGGGATAAACATTAGCAACAGGTCATAGCCGACTAGTCTCGAATCGTCTCTATAAGGGACTTCTTCCAATTTCTAGTTTCTATCTCGTGAGTCGCGATGAAGCTCGCAAACTCTTAAAGTAAGTGGCTTGAATGCAACTTGTACTAAACTAATATGCATAAATCTATAATTTTTCCTATATGGGCCAATCACTTCTTCATTTAACGAACTAAAGGTTCCATTATCGAATCAATAATAATAGTTTCTTCCTCGTTGTTTTAACAATTAAATTAAGACCAAGTTTTTCAAAAGTAACCATTTGGTATACGCCTTAATGTATTGGAATAGTCCATTTATTAAGAAGATCTAAATTATGGGGCATATCATATTCTTTCTTTTTCTAACGTTTTTAACAAGGAGTGTTTCAATAATATTTATCATAGAAAAGTGTTGACTAACACCATCATAACTACCGACAAACATGTTTTGATATCAAATTTTTTAAAGGGTCGTCGATGAAAACCAATCTGAGTTTTCTTTACTACCTCCTGTGAGGTACTTTTATAATAATAATAATAATACAATAATAATACTTTCTCATAAAAAAAACATCAAAGCATTAAAATATAAAATTTAAAAAACAAAAAAAATAAAAATATTGTTATTATTATTGTTGTTGTTATTAATATTGTTGTTATTATTATTGTTGTTGTTATTGTTATTATTGCTATTGATTTATATGTTGTTATTATTATTATTATTGTTGTTGTTGTTATTGTTTTTATTATTATTTGTTATTGTTGGTTGTTGTTTTTATTATTATTATTATTATTATTATTATTATTATTATTATTATTATTATAAATATTATTATTATTGTTCTTGTTGTTATTGTTATTTTGATGTTTTTGTGTGTTGTTGTTGTTATTATTATTTTCATCATATATTATTATTATTATTATTATTATTATTATTATTATTATCATCATATATTATTATTATTATTATATTATTATTATCATCATCATCATCATCATCATTATTTAAAGTGGGACATTCAAATTTAAAATTAAAATATATATTAAATAATTCTATAAAATTGAATGACTATAATACTTTTGAACAATAAATATATTATCTCTATAAAATAAAGGTCAATTTTAAAGAAGTTAAAGAGTTGCGTGGAATAAATAAATTCAAGTATCAAATTCAATGCATAACCATTCAAAGGACCATTTTCCTCATACGTTTCCTCCTCCATTAAAGTGTTCTTGAATTCTTACTTTAAAATTTAATCTTCTTAATTAAAACTTGGCATTCCCTACAAAATAAATTGAATTTTAAAAAATTTTATATATATTTTTTCGTGTGTTTTAATTTGTAATTATTATTTTTATTGATTTACTTTTATTCTATCAAGATATATTTAAATTAAAACTAATAGATTTTTCATCATGTAATCTTTTCTTCCATTATATTTGTTGATTTCTTTGCCTATTATATCATATGAATTTTTGTATTTTTTAGTTTATCTCTTACATAATCGCTATGAATTTTTAATTCAATAGTATTATATTAACATGATGAAGTTACGACTTTTAGAGAGTTTAGATACTTTAATTATTTACAAATTCTTAGTAGCCACTTTGATAAACCTTGATACGATTGCTTGATTTTTCTCTTTATTCATTTTTGGCCGCAGTAACTCATGTTGGTGTTATACTAGACTTATCTAGCAAGCAAATAGATAAGCATTGCATAATAATATTATATTTTGGCACTCTTTTTTGTTATCTATTCCTCTTTTCTTAGTTTATTTATTGGTCACTAGGTATATCACAAGAATATTCTCCTAAAATGTTTAAAACTCCTGAGACAGGTTGAGATTACTATAGAATTCATTTTATTCTTTAAGTAAATTAATTACTCTTTAATTATATGTCATGGTGTTATGTAAACTTGAATATTAGTTTTTGGAATCTTTTTATTTATATTGTGCATGTAGTAAGCTCTCAATGAATTTTATGGTTTTAAGTGTTCAAAATTATCTAACAATAACATTTATTTATAAATTTTAATACAATTTACATTTTATCATTTAAATCAAATGTATACATGAATATAAACCTAAATCAATTTCATTTGTCACTCAAAGACACTAGAAATACAACTTTAGATTGGGATGAGAAAAATCTTTAGTGAGAGGAAAATTAAATTCTTAAATTTGTGTTTATTTTTTTTGTAAACTTTCTTTCACAATGTTTACAATTAACAAGAATGTTCAGAGGCTAATTTAACAATTAAAGTAATTTTCTTTGCAAAATTTTTTGTATATCATCTCTTTATGCACCTAATAACATAAAAATGTAACTCATTATACTTTAAATATCAAGCTTTGATTTTATTAATCAAATTTTACGTAGTTCAAAAACATCTAATCATTTGTTATCCAATATAGAAGTCATTTCAATTTGTTGATTGTTCATCAATTTCAATTTGTATTTTCCCCTTGTAGTTTCTAAAATTTATTATAATGCGGTTTTAATGTAAGTCATACCACATATACAAATTTTTGCATGTGGACTCACGTGCAAGACACGTGCTTAGGGAATTAGTATAAAAATATGAACTAAAAATCTTTAAAAAGTTTCATCAATAAACTTTGTTTCTTTATAAATTTAACTCCGAGAATCACCAGGTTATGAAAATTAATTTTAGGATAGAATGAAACAATTATTCAATAAATAATATAATAATATACTTTAACTAATCAACAAAACGGTAAATTACACATTGATTAATTTTTGTTTGTAAAATAAATGAATTTAAAAAAACAAAATTGTTATTAATTTCTTTTTTAATAAATGAGCAGCGGTTTTAATGTTTTATAGCTATCAAAAAATGCCAAGGAGTCTCTCTCTCTAATTTTATGGAGTTGGGAGATGTTTCGGTTATAAAGACAAAAAGGCAAATGAATATTAAAATGCGATAAAAAAGCAAACTTAAATTTATTTCTAATGCCATTTTATTTTCATCAATTCATACTTATTTTATCAAGACTTAATGTTTGAGAATACCATAAAATTTTTTACAGACGAGATTAATAAGTCGGTCTTCATTTTCTCAAGATATAATGTCCCAGAGCCCTGTTAGATAGCTTGGTAAAATATTTATTTTTACAAATTTAAGCACCATTTAGATTATTGATCTGAAATATGAAACGGTTTTGAATATGAATAATAAGATTATTATTTTCAATATTTTGAAATGCAAATTTATCTTTTTATCAAAAACTAAAGCCGGGGTTTGAGGCCAAGGCCGGCCGAGTGACATGCGAGAGGAGTCTCTTCTTAACTCTTTAAAGTGAGCTGTAGGATATGCTTCTAATGTAAACAAAAATCATTTCCTATTCATAATAATGAGGGACAAGGTTCACTTTATAAAAATAAATTTTCAACTTTCTCACTTCCCTCCACTTTATTTCGCACCACTTTTCACCCACATCACCTTATCTTCAAGACTTAATCTTTAAAGAATTACAATAGAAAATTTGCTAATGCAGCGTTCAATGACGTATCAGTTTCCTACATATTAGTCCCTAGCCTTACAGATACTAAGGCCTCATTTATTTTCTTATTAATATTATTAATTCAATAATCTTAATATTAAGATATGCATTAGATTAAGATGTTTAATTTTATATTAAATATTAAATTTTGAAATTGTATTTTTAAATTTCTTAATATTTTTAAGTGTTAAAGTTATTTATTTTCACACATCTGAATATGCATAATTTATTCTTTTATCCAAAGACGAGGCCGAGGCCGGTTTCAGGCTACAACGATAATGAAAGGAGAGTCTCTCTTCTCAACTCTTATGAGCTGTGAGGATATGCTTCTTACATAAGCACAAAACTTTTCTTCTTTTCTGGTCAATGAGGGTCAAAGTTTACTTACAAAAGTCAAGTTTTTACAATTTTCACTTTGATAGACTCGCACGACCTAAGTAGTTATCTTAACTGCTTGCCTACTTGTAAAGAAATAAGTCAATGCACGTGTCTCCACTTGAGTGAATAAAATAGTGGCAATAAGACAAACAGATTTAGCTGGAAACATCTCGCTCTCTAAGGTGAAAAACCAAGACTCCAGACTCCACAGATTTTCTCCAACTTTACTAACTTCAAGGGCCTTCCAAACAGCTTTTGGATTACAACTTGCACCTAAGGAATTATAAACTCTAATTCCTAACTCGTTAAAACTCCAACAACAATGTCTTCCCAAAGAATACTCTCTACTTGAACACTAACTCTTCCTAATTCCCGCTTATAACTTATCGAATTAAGAACCAAATGATTACAACTCAATGACAAACTCCTAGTACAAGAACAACTAACTCTAGCTTGAGACTTTTACTAGAGCGTATTTGTCGGCAATAATCTCACCGAATGCAAATTGCTCTTTTCTCTCTTTGTGAATGTGTATTTTCTTCCGAGATATCACTCTTTTATATACACACATCTCCAAAGAATTCTTGTTTCTTCCAAACTCTTTTAGGTAACATCCTTGCTCCGCCTTAGAGTTCATTCTCGTGTTGGACTCTTTCATACAACTTTAACCTCTTGCATTGGTTGTATCATAATCAGACTCCAACTCTTCTGAATTATCCACGTGTTGATTTAGTCAGTTTGTTGGATTGTTTTTATCAACTCCGTGATTTTCTCACCTTTGCTTAAGGATATTTGCAAACTTCTTAAGTAGTCTACTCAACACTTCGTTGGACCAACTTTACTCTCCCCGTTTACACCGTTTCAAGAATCAAAACCCCAAAGACCAACTAATTTTCTACTTTTTTAATGATGACAACCACAAGCCATTTGCACACTCCATTTTTTCCTTCATATAACTCTCGAATGAAACAAGTTAGTCGATTTGCTTATAAATACAATGGACAATATATTTACATTTTCTTTCCCCTTTTGGCATCATCGAAAATCTGATTCAATGAATCGTTATTATCACATTATTAGACAATCCTAATGCCACTGCAATCCAAGACAATCATGATAATAATTTCAAAAGACAAGAGAAGGCAAAAATAAGGCAAAGTGACAAGTAAGCATCAAAAGAAATTCATTTAAGAAAGATAGTTCCTTAGCACACAAATACACCACCGTAAAATAACAAACAACTAAGCGCTCGGATAGTGGGACAACAAAATACTAAAACAACACAAATGGATTCTAGGAAGGAGGAGTGAAAATTATGCTGCCTGAATGGTACGCATTCATAGCCTTTTCACATGCAAGAGTTTTCTCCAACTCGTTGATCTTAGCTTCGAGAGTGTACTCCTTTTTCTTCACAAGTGAGCAACCCGAGCACTTAAGCTTCAGCTCGCTAAGGCATTGTGCATTTTGAAAGTGAGCATACTTCCTCATCAAGGTAAGTTAATATGTTTCACCCTACTAAGGATGATCTCGTGGTTTGGAAGGTCCAAACTTGAATGTGGACTCCAGTAGTCCTCAAAGACGTAAGACAACCAAGGCATAGGGAAAAGTGTCCTTTATCATCTTTAGCAAGAACCCTTGCATATGTTTCACCATAAGACTAGGTAAATCAATTTTGACCCCGTATCAAGAAAATCCATCAAGGTAAGATCAAGGTAGTTAGCCTCGCATTTATTTCCTCTTCCTAGGGATGAGCATCTTGTGGACAACATCAAAATATAGCCGACGGATGGAGTGACATTTCTCTCTTTGAATGTATGATGCCGAATAAGACTTGGTTGGGCCCGAGAATTTTTTGCATATGCCTTCATCAGATGGGCAAATTTTCCAATGGTGGCTATTCAAACTTGACATAGTGGTCCCATCCACCACTAGGAATTTTCAAAATCGGGCCAAGTCATCACTACTAAATAGAGAGAAACCCCCGATAGTAGAAGAAAAAGAGGGAACCATTTGCAAATTCCACGGGCATAGAACTCAACCACTTCTCCAATTTACCAAACTTCCTAAAATCACCCGTAAGAATAAATGTGGATGTCCAACTCAACTCCTTAATTTTTTAATTAACACCTCCATTTCAAAGGACACCAAACTACCACTACCCTAACCCCGAGAATAACCAATTTTGAAAGTGTACCGAATGGGATAACTGGGTATTAGTAAGATCAAGTATCAACCTGGAAGACACATCCCCATCGTTGTCATCGTAATCGAGCCAAGGATGACCCTGGCGAGTAACCCGTTTTTTGGAAGTTCGGGGTCTTTGTCGAGGGGAAGGAGCGTTGAAGTAGGAGCAGAGGATGGTTTAGAGGGCGTTTGGTTGGTTTCAGGTAGATTTTTGGCGGAGTTTTAAAGTGGGTTTTCTGGGTTAGATTTGGAAGGGGGTTTAGGGGTAGATTTTAAGGGATTTTGGGGTGGGTTTGGAAGGAGGTTTTGGGGTGATTGGCGTTGGTGAGGAAGATGGGGACATAGGCGCAACAGTATGTTTTGCAGAAGAGGGATTTGGGAAGGTGATTTTGACGACCCAAATCGCTAAGGGTCTTTGCATGGCCTTCTGGACTACGTATATTTTTTGAACACTTTTGCCAGACATCTTTTGGAAGAGGAGGGGTGCTTTTGACTAGAGGAGGAGGTAGAAGACTTCTTCTTCTTGATCTTTTGAAGAGCTTGAGCAAGATGCTCATCTTCCTATCAAGCACGGCAATGGTGCAAGAGGGATACGCAGTGAACCGGTAGGCAGAGGTATTTCATGGTCGATTCATCATCGTGGATAAGCACATGAGAATTGAACTTTTCTTAACCTAGTGCGAACCCTTTTGGGAATCAAATTCCACAAGGTGAGTGTCGTCATTAGGTGCCGATTAAGGGAGCAATATTGCAACATTTTTAGGGCACTCCGCACGTGAATGGTGGGAAGGTCAGGAAGGTGATAATTGATCTTTGTTACTTCTCATGCCACAAAATCAAAACTTAAATGGAATATGGGAGGAAATGCTTTCGATGAATGAAACACCGCTTTTGAGAGAGGTAGACACTCTTTTTAGGGTCAGGTCAAGAGCCGTCGAGGAAGAAGATGAAGCCACGGGTAAAAACTTTTTGGGAAAGTCGTGGGAGGAAATTGATTTTGAATGCTTGTGCAAACAACCAAGCTTCAACTTTATATAGAGAAAAAAAGGTAGAATATGAAACATGGGATGTGACTACAATCAATGGTGTCAGTGGGGAGACGTGATGATTAGCTGGTGGCAATTTCGTGCTTTATGGGGAAGGATGAAAGAATTGACAAAGAGTAATAATTTGTATAGGAATGGAACACATAGTATACTAGTCAAGTTTCTCATCAACAGTAAGGCATTATGTGAAAAGAACATACCCGATGACTATGAATGACCGCCCTAAGATCTTGATACCGCACAAGTTAATACACAACAATTTGTCAAATTTTAAAATTTTATCTTGGACTTGGGACACACAAGTAAATGTGCAAATCTAGGATTAATAACATAGATAACAATGAAATAAGAAATTTTGCATAATTCCAACCAATCATTGAAGGTGACCTATGCAATATTAATCATCCCCACCGTAACCGCTCTTTTCAGCAGATCCCCGCCTAACGCTTTTTAGTAAAAATATCAACTATTTTCTTCAAAGGGAACAAAACATAATTAAAATATGACCTTCTACATTATTTCTAAGAAAGTGGTTTCTTATGTCAATATGCTTGGTTCTTTTGTGTTGAGTTGGATTTTTGCAATGTTGATTACACTAGTATTGCAACACAGATTGGAACACATCCCACATCAATACCAAAACTAAAGAGGGCCGCTGCTTGATCCATAGTAATTGTGCACAACATGAGCCAGCTTGCTATATATTCATCCTCAGTGGACAAGGTAGTTGAGTTTGCTTTATGGACTACGAGATCGTACATGGTCCAACAAAGTTTGCCATCCCTGAGTGCTTTTCCATCCACCAAATATCTTAATAATCAGGCATATGCATATCCTACTAAGAAAATTACTTCCCTTAGGATACCATAACCCCCGATTAGTTATCCCCTTCAAATATCTTAGAATTCCCCTTTCGATGTTTCGAGATGTGAGCCTCTGGGTTTGCTTGAAATTTAGCACACAAAACCAACACCGAAAACAATGTCGATCTAATAGCGTTGAGATATAAAGAGAACTAATCATACTCCGTATAGTTTCGATCTACGGATGAACCTATTTCATCAAGGTCCATTTTGCAGGACTGTGGCAATAGTAGTGTCAATCTCTTGCGACTCCGATTGAATCTTTGGGCAATCTCCTTCACATATTTTTGCCACAATCAAGAGATTCTAGCGTAGTCTGGGCTTGATTTGTAATCCAAGGAAGAAATTTAAATTTAATATGTTCATAATTCACTCCTCCATTCATGAGCATGGCAAACTCTGAGTCATGTAACTCGTTTGTAGATCCAAATATAATGTCATCTACATACACTTGCACAATCGCCAGGATCCTTACCTTTATTTTTAAGAAGAGTTTGTCAATCTTTCCTCTGTATGCCCATGCCGAAGGAATTTTGAGGGCTCACCAAGCTCGAGCTTGCTTCAACCCATACAAAACTTTGTCTAACTTGTAGACATAATTAGGAAATTCAGAACTTTCAAACCCTGGGGTTTGCTTCACATAGACTTCCTCTTTCAAATAACCATTTAAGAATGCACTCTTCACATCCATTTGGTAAAGAGTAATTTCTTGAAGGCCGCAAAAGCCATGAGTAGTCTGATTGCCTCAAGTCTAGCAACAGGAGAAAATGTCTTATCATAGTCAATTCTTTTTACTATAACCTTGGACTACTAGCCTAGCTTGGTTCCTTCTTATTCCGTATCACCCATTTGGTGCCAATTACAGCTTTCCTTTAGGGGTGGAGGTACCAAATGCCAAACTTTACTGCTAACTGCTTTTGGTTCCTCCTATTGCAAAAATCCAACATTCATCAAGGAGGTTTCTTACCCTTTTTAGGTTCAGCGATAGGAAGACAATGAAGGCACACATTTTTTAATCGATTCCGTAGTAATCCCGAGGTAAGATCCGTGGAGAACATTTTTGGATAGAGGTAATCCCGATACTTGTAGCTTTTCACTGCAACTTGAGAGGTTCCTCGCATTTGATTTAACTTGCTGCAATGATGATGGCTCAACTTCATTATGTTGTTCCCCTCCGTCAAGAAGCCACCATCTTTTTTTCTCCATAGATGAAACAAATACTACAACTCGTCTCGAGGATGTTCATCATTTTCGCTTTCATCCCGTACGTTGGTCTCTGCATAACAAAAGATTCATCAAAAATAATATGCACTTTCCTCAACACGCTTGTTTTTTTATTCTCAAAGACCCTATAAGCTTTACTATGTTGAGAATAACCTAAGAAGATTCCCTCATTACTTTGGGCATCAAACTTTACCAAATTATCTTTTCCACATATAATAAAACATTTATACCCAAAGATTCTAAGATGAACAATGTTTGGTCTTTTGCCTTTGAGTAATTCATAGGGTGTCTTCTCTACCGTAGGTCTATTCACATCTATTCAAAATATAACAAGCAATGCTTATGGCTTCAAATTTCACAAATATTTTGCAAGATTACTTGCAATCATCATAGTTATAGCCATGTCCTCTAAAGTCCTATTTTTCCTTTCTCAACTAATTCCATTTTGTCAGTGGTGTTCTTGAAGCGTGAGAAATTATGATCTATTCCATTTAATGAACAAAAATCTAGAAATTTAGCATTTTTGAATTTTGTTCCATGGTCAGATCTTATGGAAATTAAGGAGGAGCCTAATTTCTTTTTCATTCTTTTTACAAAGATATAAAAAGCATCAGAAGCATCATCTTTAGATGTTAAAAACAGAGTCCGTGCATACCCTAGTAATCATCAATAAGAACAAAGATGTACCTTTTTCCACCTCTGCTTCTTACTCTCATAGGACTACATACATCCATATGCAACAAATCCAGACATTTGGTTGTACTTACTTGATTCTCGTTGTGTGATGACTTCAATTCGCTTCACCTTTACACAAGCACTACGCGTACTTTGCTTTTGAACTTAGTCTTAGGCAAATTAAGACCATGCCTTTGAAGCAAGTTTGTTCAATCAAGCTTTAAACTAGCATGCCCCCAGCCTTTTGTGCCGTATGCGGGATCACACCATTGAACTAAGGCAAGTCAGACATTTAAGCTTTCCCATGATGTCTTCCTTGTACACATTTTTTTGTCCGCTTGTTAATCAAAGACAATTTCTTTTATATCCAAACTCTTTGAATCTTGCACTCTGCGTAACCGGTTACCTTATTGCCTTTGTCACAATAACCGAGATATACTCGCAAATTATGTTTTAGTCCATCAACTTGATACACATCTTCCAAGGCTCCTTTCTTTATGAGCTTCCAATCTTGCCAACCCCTCGTGACACAAAGATCCTTTTTTCCATCACCAAATAATACATTCCCCCTTTTTAGTGGAGGGAGGAAAGGAATTTTTGTTTATCTCGTGTCATGTGTCTTGAACAAGAACTATCCATGTATCAATGCTTGCTCCCTTTCACTCTCACCTTCAAAACAACTTAGGGGTTAGTTTAGAACCCAAACAAGCTTGGGTCCTTTTTTTGGTGGATAAAGTGATGAATCAGTTTCTTGTTGCCTAGTGTGGCAACAAAGCTGAGGACCTGCTCCGACTAGCATTCTTATATTTAATTCCTTTAGCCAACAAGATACTCCTATTTCTCGTTTCTAACTACGGACATTCAAGGGTAGGATGACCATGTTTACTACACAAGTAACATATATCTCTAGTGACACTCGATTCTTTGAAAAACCTATTCCAACTCTTTCACAGGAACCCTCCACTTAGATTATTTATAATCCTAGAGGACTTAGTCCACTCATTAGATTTCTCAAGATCACCTTTTAGCCTAGAGACTTCCAGACCAACTTCCTTACCTTTCTTTTCACAAAAAGTAATCAATTTTACAATGCTTGAGTTCACCTCAACCTTCCTCAATTTGTCACCAGCCTTCTTCTTTTGACTTCGAGGATTTTTGCAAACTCTCACGATGCACTCAAGTTCAAACTATGTGTTTTTTAGTACAATTTTCTTTCTCTGATTTCTTTACTCCCTTTTTAGATCAATGAATTCAAATTTTAGATTAGAAAGAGCATTAAATAATTGATCCCTATCAAAGGTGATTTCCGGCTTTTTCCTTATCAAGTAAAGATTCATCATTGATATAAAGTTTCTTTTGGGGACAGTATGAATGTTTTCATTTAGGCCGAGATACATACTCGAGAGTTCTCACATCTTCTTCAAAATCGTAATCTCCCTACCGCATGAAAGTACATATTTTCAAGATCTCGACTCATCATATTCGTATCCCCAAGCAACTATCATTGTATAGTTTTTCTTCTTTTTTGTCTTTCTTTTCCTTCCATTTCCTTTTTCAACTTTCTCTTTTTCACTCTTTCTTTTCTCCACTAATTTTCCAAAGTGAACAATTCTGATCATATGATCGCTTTTGTTGCACTTGTAGCATCCACCAAGATTTTTCTTACTGAACTCTTTTTTATTATTGATCCCTTTTTGTCATATCCCTTTCCTTTTTGAGAAATCTTTTAAACTTCTTTGCAAGGAAAGCAATATGCTCATCATCACCATCGTACATTCGTTAGTGTCACAAGCGTTGAGAGCGTTGATGTTTCTTTGATTGACTCTTCTTTCTTTGAATTCACTCCATATTCATCTCGTATGTCTTCAAGTTTCCTACCAATTCATCTAGAGTCATGGTAGAAATGTCTTGGCTTCCCTAATAGCGCTGACTTTGACATCCCATTTTTGCCTTAGGAAGCACCCTTAAAACTTTGTCAACTTTTTCTTCTGTATTGGTGAGCACCTTTCCCAACAGGATTGCTCATTTACCAAGAAGTGAATCTAGTTATCATTTCTTTTCCTTCATTTCCTTTTCAACTTTCTTTCAGCTTCCTCTTTTCTTTCTCCACTAGTTTTCCAAAGTGAACAAATTCTTGATCATATGATCAGCTTGTTGCACTTGTAGCATCCAAATTCAAGATTTTTTATCGGAACTCTTTTTATTATCTGGATCCATTTTTTATGTCATATCCCTTCTTTTTGAGAAATCTTTTAAACTTCTTTGCAAGGAGTTAAATATGCTCATCATCACCACGATTCGTTATGTGTCACGCGTTGAGAGCGTTGATGTTTCTTTGATCGGTTCTTCTTTCTTTGAATCATCCATATTCATCTCGTATGTCTTCAAGTTTCCTACCAATTCATCTAGAGTCATGGTAGAAATGTCTTTGGCTTCCCTAATAGCTATGACTTTGACATCCCATTTTGCCTTAGGAAGCACCCTTAAACTTTGTCAACTTTTTCTTCGGTGAGCACCTTTCCAAATGGTGATCGCTCATTTACTCAAAGGAAGTGAATCTAGTTATCATTTCTTTTCCTTCATTTCTTTTCAACTTTCTCTTTTCAAATTTTTCTTTTCTCCACTAATTTTCCAGTGAATGTAAATTCTGATCATATGATCGCTTTGTTGCACTTGTAGCATCCAAATCAAGATTTTTCATTGAACTCTTTTTATTATTCGATCCCTTTTGTCATATCCCCCTTTTGAGAAATCTTTTAAACTTCTTTGCAAGGAGCAATATGCTCATCATCACCATCGATTCCGTTAGTGTCACAAGCGTTGAGAGCCGTGATGTTTCTTCGATTGACTCTTCTTTGAATCATCCATATTCATCTCGTATGTCTTCAAGTTTCCTACCAATTCATCTAGAGTCATGGTAGAAATGTCTTTGGCTTCCCTAATAGCAGTGACTTTGACATCCCATTTTGCCTTAGGAAGCACCCTTAAAACTTTGTCAACTTTTCTTCATTGGTGAGCACCTTTCCCAGCCGGTGATTGTTCATTTACCGCTGAAGTGAATCTAGTTATCATTTCTTTTCCTTCATTTCCTTTTCAACTTTCTCTTTTTCAGCTCTTTCTTTCTCCACTCACTTTCCCAGAGTGAATGCCCTGATCATAAGGATCGCTTTGTTGCACTTGTAGCATCCAAATCAAGATTTTTTATCTAACTCTTTTTATTATCTCGATTCCTTTTTAACATATCCCTTTCCTTTTTGAGAAATCTTTAAAACTTCTTTGCAAGGAAAGCAATATGCTCATCATCACCATCGTATTCGTTAGTGTCACAAGCGTTGAGAGCCTCGTTGATGTTTCTTTGATTGACTCTTTCTTGAATCATCCATATTCATCTCGTATGTCTTCAAGTTTCCTACCAATTCATCTAGAGTCATGGTAGAAATGTCTTTGGCTTCCCTAATAGCTGACTTTGACATCCCATTTTGCCTTAGGAAGCACCCTTTAAAACTTTGCCAATCTTTTCTTCAAAGGCGAGCACCTTCCAAATGAGGATTGTTCATTTACTAAAGAAGTGAATCTAGTTATCATTTCTTTTCCTTCATTTCCTTTTCAACTTTCTTTTCTCAAATTTTCTTTCTCCACTAATTTTCCAAAGTGAACCCTTGATCATATGATCGCTTTTTGTTGCACTTGTAGCATCCAAACAAGATTTTTCATTGAAACTTCTTTTATTATTCGATCCCTTTTTGTCATATCCCTTTCCTTTTTGAGAAATCTTTAAACTTCTTTGAAAGGAAAGCAATATGCTCATCATCACCATCGCATTCGTTAGTGTCACAAGCGTTGAGATCCAAAAAAGAATGTTTCTTTTTTTTGATTGACTCTTCTTTCTTTGAATCATCCATATTCATCTCGTATGTCTTCAAGTTTCCTACCAATTCATCTAGAGTCATGGTAGAAATGTATTTGGCTTCCTAATAGCAAAGGACTTTGACATCCCATTTTGCCTTTAGGAAGCACCTAAAACTTTGTCAACTTTTTTCTTCAAAGGGTGCAGCACCTTTCCCAAATGAGGATAGTTCATTTTACGCTGAAGTAAGTCTAGTTATCATTTCTGCGCAGACTCACCTCTTCATCTTGAATGCTTCATATATTCGCAAACAACATGGCTAATTTTTAAACTTCCCGACTCCAACTTGTTCCTTCATGAGCATTGATCAAGGCATCTTATATTTGTTTTGCAGTTGAGGAATTAGAAATCCGATTGTACTCATCAGACCCAACCCACATACAAGGATGTTTTTAGCTTTGGCATTTTTCGAGAGCCAACAAGTCATCCGCAGTAAATTCGTACCTCACTTTTAGAACTTCGACTCCATCCATCATCTTCTTTGGAATAATGTGTCCGATAGAGATCCTATCCCATAATCTGGCAATTCTTAGCCCTCGGGATAAAGTTTTCCATACTACGCCTTCCACCAAATGGCGGTGAACCGTTGAAAAGAGGTGGTCTCGTGGTTGATCGCCTTCCTTCACAATGTCCAATGCATGGTGCATAATTCATCATGATCTATCTTAGGTGTAGCCTTAAGATAAACTCCGTCCCGATACCAATTGATAGACTACATGACCTAAGTAGTGTCTTAACTGTTTTCCTATGAAAGAAATAAGTCGTCAGACATGTTCCACTTGAGTGAATAAAACAATAAGTAAATAAGACAATGATTTAGCGTGGAAACACCCAAACTCTAAGGTGAAAAATCACGACTCCGTACTCCACGTGATTTTACCTAACTTCACTAACTTCAAGAGCCTCCAAACAGTTGATTACAACTTTTACAATCTAAGGAATTTTAAACTCTAATTCCTAACTGTTTAAACTCCAACGACAATGTCTTCCTAGTAACACTTACTTGAAGACCAACTCTTCCTAATTCAAGCTTATAACTTACTAAATTAAGGTCCAATGATTACAACTCGATAACAACTCCTAGTACAACAACAACTAACTCTAGCTTGACACTTTACTAGACTAATTTGTCGACAATAATCTCACCGAATGCAAATTGCTCTTTTCTCTCTTAGTGAGTGTTGACACCAATTTTGACCTACCTACGCCCCTTTAATATGCCGTTTATATATGTATATATTTATTTATTTATTTTTACGCAAATCATTCGACTTACTTTTGTATTTATAAAATAGTTTTATTATCATAATAT
Source organism: Datura stramonium (assembly GCA_018107945.1). Taxonomy (NCBI): domain Eukaryota; kingdom Viridiplantae; phylum Streptophyta; class Magnoliopsida; order Solanales; family Solanaceae; genus Datura; species Datura stramonium. The sequence continues at coordinate 14,274 of JACEIK010000532.1, read as the reverse complement.
TGTGAAAATTATTTCAAGTTGCATATATGACTCATATTAATTTTAATTTTTTGATATTAAATAATTATGTTGTATGTACATATCTCGTATTAATATGCGCCTTATTTTGAAATATATAAACTATTTTACCTAATTCTATTAAATTTTACAAATTTATTTGACTAATAATATTACTCGAATTTACAAATTATTTATGTTAATAATATGATTTATAATATTCTATAACGTAACTTTATTTTCAAGCTTCTACAAATTATTTATAAACATAATTTAATTATATGATATTTACATAAGTATACTTAAATTTAGGATTTATTTTATTTTTTTTATTTTTTTTATTTTTTTTATTTTTTTTATTTTTTTTATTTTTTTTATTTTTTTTATTTTTTTTATTTTTTTTAGTTTTTTTATATTTTTTATGTTTCTTCTTTTTCTTCTCTCCAATTTATTTTAAATTCTAGCCACTTGCTATTCAATTCATTCAATTTATTTCTGAATCTGGCCACTTATTCAATTTATGCCAATTTTAACCACTGTTGATCAATTTCGGCTATTATTTAAATTTAATTCTAGCCAATTCAATTTCAATTTAATTCCACCCATTTATCCTACCCGCGACACCCGCCGAAGACCCGCAACCCGACCCATTAACTAAATCTTAATCTTAGCCGTTCATTTGATTTGATCCAACCCGTTGATATGAAATCCTAAGTTATTTTCCTATTTCCATCACACTCACCCCCCAAAACCCTACTCCATTCTCCCACTTTCCATCTCGATTTCCTCTCTACTTCTCACTCTAAGACACTACAACCTCTCCCTCTCCCTCTCCTACAAATCACCATAACATAACCAATGGGGCCAAGGCTTCACCCTCTCGCCGACCTCCTCCTGCTTTCTCCCCTCACCGCCGACCGAAACCACCGCGAATCATAGCCTCTAAACCTCCCGCCACTACCGGGAAAAACAACCGCACCTACACCCTTCTCCCTCTCTCAACCGTCGCACACCACCTCCATAATTTCCGGCCGCCTTCTCCCCTTCACCTCTTCCTCTTGTTGCCGCCGAACCAACGCCGCGACAACCCCGTCTTCTCCGCCACCCGAACATGCAAACCAAGACCACCTCGCTTACTCTTCCTGCTCTTCCTCTTCGTCATTTCCCGCCGACCGCCACCTAAAACTCCATCGCGCACCAACGGGCCGAAAACCACCATTAACACCGCGCAAAAATCACCTCTCCCACCGAGGATTCGACAGCATCTCGAAGATCCGTCCGTAAATTTTATTTGATATTTTATTTATTTCGTTATTTATTTATTTATCTATTTTTGTTTTATTTATTTATGTATAATATATATATAATAATATATATAAATAATAAAAAAATCAAAACCAAACAAATAAAAAAAACCTAATATAATTAAATTAATATTTTATATATATATAAAATTTTTTTAATTTTTTTAATTTTTTTAATTTTTTTATATATATATATATATATATATATATATATATAATTTGTACTGTTTATTTATATATATAAATATATATATATTGTTATCCTTTTTTGTTCTTTTTTATATATAATAATATATAATTATATATGTACATAAAATGATATGTATTATCACTTTCTCTTGTTTTGTTTTATATATATATATGTATATATAGGCATATATTGTTTTTTCTTTTCGTTCATTTATACATGATAGATATAATAATATATATAATTAATATATATTGTTCATCCTTTTGTTTCATTTAACAAATATCTGTTAGTTAATTAATTTGCATGATAAGAAATAATGTAGTACTAATTAAAATATTGGCAAGTTATCGATGATTTGATCTCTTTCCTTGTGTGACTAAGAATATGCTTTAATATTTATTTACTTTACTTATTTGTTTGGAGATAAATTTAACTGATTTTGATTAGGTGATTATTTAGCTTATGTTAAGGAAAGACCTCTAGCGATTCATTTCTTTTTGATTTATTTCCTTCCTTTTAACGGCAAAAAGGATATTTTTTTGATCTTCCTTTATCTATTATTATTTTCTCGTCAATTAGGAGAAATTTTCTCAACTAATTAAAAGGATAATTTATTCTTTCCTTCTAACTCTCTAAGTTAACCGATTTCTTTTGCTATAAAAGCATTTCCTTTATTTTAGAAAAACACATCAATATCCTCCGAGAAATATAAAATTTGAATAGCCTTTCTACTTAAAAAGTTCTTCCTCTTGGTTTGCTTTAACAATACAACTTTACTTCAAAGGTTAACTTCAACATTTACTTCAAAGGTTAACTTAGCGCATTTACTTCAAAGGTTTACTTTAATTTCTTCGCTTCTGCTAGTATACCTTACACACTACATTTTTGTGATATCATGCTTTTAATATGCTGCGTGTATACTATTATTGACCCGTTCAAAGTTGTGATGTGTTATTTCCTATGTAATTATGAACTCAAAATACTACCGCTGCCAGACTGGGAGTATATATGTATTTGTGTATGTCTCGTTGGTTTGTTTTATTGCTCAACAGGTTTATTCAAAGTGTGTTGAAGAGTCTATTTTGCCTTGGGATAAAATAGTCTCGCTGCTATTTGGATTAGTTGAAGGACCTTTGTGTTTATTTAGTTATTAGTCTTTGCTTGATTCGTTATTATCCACCGTACTTGTAATAAACGCTAATAGTGGAAAGGGGTTTGGGGTGGGATTGTATGCTTCCTTTACTTATAACCCGCTTCTAGAAAGCATGCCTATAGGAACTTAAACCCATAAGCAACCGCTGCTCAACAATGTAGTTAACTATGTGACGAAAAAAATCATGCTTATAGAATAATTGAAGGGTTTAAGCTTAATTTTTCTGCTACGTGATAATAAACTTTGATTAAATTATGTTTATGGTTTTTTTTTTTAGCACATTAAGTTATGCCGTGAAAGATTCTTAAACCGCAAAATTAGGATTCACTTTCGTAAATTGGCCTTTGTATGCAATAAATCCCGCTAAACCATTTTCAAATTTATTCACTTATTTTTGCCTCGCATGATTGTTCTACATTGACAAGAAAGCCCCAAAATGATTAAATTAAAAATTAAAATATATATATATGTTTTCTTTTACCTCACATGCCGTGCTAGATTCCCACGTCATTTTAGGTTATTTACCGTGTCAAAGACACGTTTAGATTATCTCGCATTATCCGAGACGTTCGCATTATTGTTCCTAGAGACCATGCCTATAGAAAATTGATTCATCAATGTATTTCTTTTTAACTTAAAGAGTCTTGATTACCAGCTCTAATATCATACCTAGAATTCAATTATTTGTTCAACATGTCTCTGGATTATTGGTCATTATACGACGCGTTTATATGTTAGTCCTCAGAAATTGCTAATAGATATCATGACTAAAGTTAATTGCTTTCTCGCATGTTTAAATACTCGCCACTAAGAAGCCCCCTATAAGAATTATATAATATCAAGCAACATACTTTGCTCTGTGTCATTATGTACATTAGGTAGGAATTTTATTATAGGTCTGGGTTTTTCCATATTTTCATACCTATTAGAATCAAGTGCATGCTTATTTGAAACTCAGGCGTGATGTCCGTTTCTTTCACTTTGTCTGCTTTTGGACATAAAACTAATCTTGTTATATGCGACTGTTAGTTTTTGTGGGATTTTAAAATATTTGTATAACAGTTCCTTTACGATCATTTAGATAGTGAGATTTTTTAAAGTGAATTATCCGTTAGACTATTTTACCGCAATCGCTTATTTAGTGTTGTCTAACTTAATAACGTGTTGTGTTTAAATTATTATAAAATATAGATTTAATCTTTTTCATAGCTCTTACCCTTGGACTAGATTTGTTTGAAAATCTTAGAACTCATGCTTAGGTGCTACGCTTGTATTTGCCATACGGGAGGCCTACTGAGACCGTTTTAAATGCGATATTACTCTGATTTGTTGTTTATTTGACGTTTTCTTTTATAACCATAGGATTTCTAGATCCAAAAAGCCAAAATAGTTGTCCAATGCCTCTTGGACCTTAAGATTGAAGCGGTAGGCAAATAGTAGGACGTTAGTTTTGTCACATAGAGCGTTTTTAAGTTAATAAATCAATTAGGGCGGGTAGCCTGAAATGATGTTCTGTGTTTCGCCGACAATAATGGCAATTCAAAAATTGCTAAGTATTATTTAAGTTGCACTGGGTGATCCCCATTAGGTCAAACATTTTCTAATTTTAGAACCACGTTTGGTCCGATTCCCAGGGATACGTAGGCGCCTCACCTGTGTTCTCATTTCCCCATAAGTAAATAAATTATTTATTTATTTGTTCGCTTTATTCTAATTTTCCGTTTGTATTGTTTTGCCACAATCTTTGCATATAATAAGGTACCCTTTGAAATCCATTATGCTCAAATTCCTTTTTTATCACTCGCCTAAATAGAGTTAAGTTCTTCATTGTCAGCTTCTTTTATGAACCTTCTTATGCAAACTATATAGGTTTAAAACAAACTTTATTTGATCGCTTAGTTAAAATCCCCCATTTAATGAGTATGGCCTAGAACCACTTTGGGACCTCGAAAGGTGCCTAACACCTTCCTTTTGAGGTAATTAAAGCCCTTACCCGACTCTAGTTACCTAGAAAATAAAACTTAACTTAGAACGGTGCCCTAACGCACCTTAAAATTCGTTAGGTGGCGACTCTTCAATAATTCCTAAGAGTGGTCACATGTCGTTTCGCTTTCCGCGAGGAAAAATGGGGCGCGACAAACATGGCGACTGGCTGGGATTTAGGCTTTAATCATTACGTGTTTATTAAGTGGGAATTTATTTGAGTTATAACTGCAATCTTTTACTTCTATTTATAACCTTACCATGAAGTTACTAACCGTTTTTTTTGTTTTTGTAATTATTTGTTTTTTCATATGGCCACTAATTCATAAAATGTTGTACTTTTTTATTAACTGGGCATATCGCTCATATTTCTCCCATTCGAGAATTCCCTCTACACTTTCACACACAATAACGGTTGCGTGGTTTCACGGCCATTCACCATTTTAAACACTCCTGGATTGTCTTATGATTTGGCCGATCGGCTGGTGCGGCCGACTGGCCATAAGCTTCCTCACTCGAGTTGTCCGCTTGAGGGAACCGTGTCAAACCCACTCTTACTCTTAGAACTTGACTATGTACGCTTTTAGTAAGGCATGCACATATTTTCAAACTTAGAAAATCGCGACGTCCATGGTACGTCAAGATTAAATAGAAAACTTGCCTAAAGTCTAAAGAGATTTACAATCTCGAAAAGGACGTTGCCATATTTATTTGCATTTTTATTTGAAAGGTTAATATGTCTAAAAATGTTGAATATTTGCTCATTAGGTAAGAAGTTGGTAAACTAACTTTTCATATGCAAAGCTGATAAATACGATCCGCGGCATAAGCAAAGAAGCACCAAAATGGAAGAGCATTTCCATTTAGATTATAGATTTATTTATTTTTATTTTTATTGTAATCTTCATTTTTCTCATAATATCTTATTATGTAAATGAAGAAATTTATTTATTTTATGGGATATTTATGGAGCAAATGGAATGACACATTATGACATATTTGATTTTCAAAATGCGCTGTAGCCCACTGCAAAAAAGAGGCCCCCAAATTAGGAAGATGAGCAAATGTGTTTAATCTTTTTTATTTATCATGTGAAACGTATTAATATGTTTCTTTCATCTACAACATGTCATGTTTGAATTTTCTTACGAATTTTATTATTATTATTATTTTTTGTTGTTGTTTATCGCTTACCTTGATTAATCCCCTTCCTAAAGGTTGATTTGTGCATAACCGTCCGCCATACCTTCCTCGCTGTCTATTCACCAAAGTTCCAAGACGAATTATCACGAGCTCGTAATACAAAAACTCCAATCGGTTTGGCATTCTCTATAACCAGAACAAATTTGCACGAGAATTAAAACTTTACCCAGCCTCACATCACTTTCATATGTCTTCCTCCAACATCTTATCAAGCCTCATATCCTCAAACAATTCTAGTCAATCCATTCGCTTTCAAAATCATATACAACATTCGCATAATGCCTATGCAACCCCTTCAAATTAAGCCATACCACAAAGATCGCCCGCCATGTTTCATTATTTACCTCCTAGTTTACATCCAACATGCCTTACGCTTCAAGAGATCATACCCTAAACCCCATTTATATCGAGATCAAGCCCTGGGCCACCCATCACTTAGGAGAATCAACTACGTTGACCCGATTCCCGTTTAGCAGGATACGTAGGCGCTCACGGGTTCGGTCTAGACCCTTAATAAAATATCCTTTCCTTTTTTTTTCATACCAACTAGGGCAGAAATTTTGAGAGGACCTCAAAATTCAATAGATCGAGCGATTCTACGTAATTTGGGTGAGGAAATTTTGAGAAGGATCTCAAAATTTCATAAGGCTTAGTCAAGCCAAGGAATTGATTCCCAAAAAGTACGCTCTATGGAAGGATGTGATTCCGGCTCGATCATCAAGCTCATGAGATCGTGGATGGCACCGACAAATAAAGGCACAAATCACTCCTTCCCCATTTTAATCTTATGATTTTTTTCTCTTTGAGCATGTGATGCAACAAACCAAATTTGCAATCATGCTACACATCATCTCGGATTTATTATCAATCGCAATGTTAAACTACTTGAAGTTTGTCCACTAACGGTTAAGCGCTACCTCTTAGTAAGTTACTCAAAGTTGTCCGCTTTTTATTTGAAACTAAGTATTAATATGTTGATTACTAAGGGCTAAGCGTTGTCCTAGGGTTAAGCATTACCCTAAATTTTTCTTTCAAGGGCTAAGCGTCCTAGGTTGCTATACTCCTAAATTTTCTTTCAAGGGCTAAGCGTTGTCCTAGGTTAAGCACCACCCAAATTTTATTTTTAAGGGCTAAGTATCAGCCCTAGGTTAAACACTACCTCGAATTTTATTTTTCAAGGGCTACATTGTCCTAGTGGTTAAGCACTACCCTAAATTTTTCTTATTTCAAGGGCTAAGCATTGTCCTGTGGCTAAGCACTACCTCTAAATTTTCTTCAAGGGCTAAGCATTGTCCTACTACATTATCCTAATTTTTTTATGACTAATCATTGTCCTACCAAGCTAATTACCTCCCGATTTTAAAGGCTAAGCATTGCCTCCTAAATTTTAACTGGGATAAGCGTTTCATTTTAAATTTATCCGAAGCTAATCGTTAATTTTGTGTCTTTATCTCATGCTTATTGACTAATCATTTTATCCAGTGATTTTAGTAAAGTTATAAAGTTACTGCTATGAATTTCACTATATTGAATCGAGTTACTATCATGCCACTTTCAAGCTCCCACGCCTTGTTGTTCTTATGCTACTCTGCTACTTTTAACCTTTTTATCATCGCATACTCTCCTTCTTGTGATTTTAGATGTGTCAAGCTTTACCCCCGAAGTTTTTAAGGGCTAGGCATAGTCCTACCATTCTACGTCATTTGGGTAAAGCACTACCCGCCAAAATTATCTCGAGCCACGATTTGTTCTCGAAGTTTATATGTTATGTTAGTAACTTCTGCCCATCACTATTTAGTTTTCCACTTTCAAGCCCCTATTTGCATTTAAGCCCGAATCTACATATGAGCTCGTGATATTCATACATTCGTTTCTCCGCATTTACATATGCATTTGAGCTCGACATACATTTTACATATGCATTTGAGCCCTGATTTCATTTTTACGTATGCATTTGAGTCTGGAGCATACATTCATATACGCATTTGGAGCCCGAATTCTACTTTACGTATGCATTTGAGCCCGAATTTAAATTTTTACGTATGCATTTGAGCCCGAATTTAAATTTTTACGTATGCATTTGAGCCTGGATGCATTTTTACGTATGCATTTGAGCCCCGATATGTATTTGAGCCCGAACTTACTTTTACGTATGCATTTGAGCCCTGATTTACTTTTTATGTATGCATTTGAGCCCGGATATACATTGTGCATATGCATTTGAGCCCCGATATACATTCATATATGCATTTGAGCCCTGACATACATTTTACGTATGCATTTGAGCCCTGGGATATACTTTTTACGTATGCATTTGAGCCCGGATATACATTGTGCATATGCATTTGAGCCCTGATATACATTCATATATGCATTTGAGCCCGGATATACATTTTACGTATGCATTTGAGCCCGAATTACTTTTACGTATGCAGTTTCCATCTCTGATTTACTTTTACGTATGCATTTTGAGCCCTGTGATTATACATTCATATATGCATTTGAGCCCTATATACATTTTACATATGCATTTGAGCCCCGATATACATTTGAGCCTGATATGCTTTTACATATGCATTTGAGCCTCTTGATATACATTCATATTTGCATTTGAACTCGAATAGTTCGGAGCTCTCGATTGAATTATCGAGGCTCGAGCAATTTACTTTCTTTGAATTAGCATTTCTTCCTCATCCGGTTGCTCATAGTCTAAAGGCATCGTTTCATGGCCTGTGGACATCATATCATAGCCTGAGGATTTACTTTACAGCTTATCATGCTCCTAAGGCGTCATAGTCTAAAGGCGTCATTTTCATGGCTTGCAGACATCATTTCATGGCCTTGGAAATTTATTTTCTGCTTATCATGCTCCTAAGGCATCATAGTCTAAAGGCGTCATCTTCATGGCCTGCAGACAACATTTCATGGCCTAGGAATTTATTTTCTTCGCTTATCATGCTCCTAAGGCGTCATAGTCTAAAAGGCGTCATTTTAATGGCCTATGGACATCATTTCATGGCCTAAGGAATTTATTTTATGATTATGGCCCAAGACATCATGGTTTAGAGACATCATCCTTTTTTATCTCTAAGCAACCATTGTCTAAAAGAAACTTTCATCATGTTTAAATTTTTGCATCCGTTTTTATTTTACGAGGTATTGATGCACATGCTTTATTTATTTAAGCTTAAATTGAAGAAAATATCAATCTACGAATGATAACGCTTCCTACTTTCTTTTCAATGCATTCCCACCGTTTATTTTTGTAATGAACTCGAATCATGACGATTCGTGCTCCCATCCTTATCCAGTTTCGTGTTGTCAAATTTGTGGATCTCGCTCGTCCCAATCCAAAATAACTACACGCGGTTCACTCGTGAGACCAGATATGTAGGCGACTTGATACCAAAGTCTCTACCACAACATCTTCACAACCCTATCTCGTTTCATCCGCCATACCAAAATTCTTCTTGCTTCGCCGGTCAAAATTGGCTACTGTCAACGTTTTTCGCTTCGACAATTCATCCTTCATTCCCGAGCAAAGAAGGGGCAAACTGCTTGACACCCAATTTTGACCTACCTACGCCTTAATATGTCGTTTATATATGTATATATTTATTTATTTATTTTACGCAAATATTCGACTTACTTTTATATTTATAAACTAATTTATTATCATAATATTGTGAAAATTATTTCAAGTTACATATATGACTCTTATTAGTTTTAATTTTTTGATATTAAATAATTAGTGTTGTATGTAACATATCTCGTATTAATATGCGCCTTTATTTTGAAATATATAAACTATTTACTCGATTTTTTTAATTTTTACAAATTTATTGACTAATAATATTACTCGAACTTATAAATTATTTATGTTAATAATATAATTTTATAATATTTTATAACGTAACTTTTTTATATTTTCAAGTCATTAAATTATTTATAAATATAATAATTTAATTATATGATATTTACATAAGTATACTTAAATTTAGGATTTATTTATTAATAATAATATTTATATGATTTTCCTATAATTTAAACTATTTTATTATCTATTTATTAAATTATTTATAAAATGTAGTATATTTATTAATTTAATAGCAGAAATGCAAAATTCACTTTCCTCCAAATTATTTAAATTCTAGTCACTTGCTATTCACTCATTCAATTTATTTCGAATCTCGCCACTTTCTATTCACTTATGCCAATTTTAGTCATTGCTGATTAATTTCTGGCTATTATTTCAAATTTAATTCTAGCCAATTCAATTTCAATTTAATTCACCCATTTATCCTACCCGCGACCCACTGCATGACCCGCAACCCGACCCATTAACTAAATTTGATCTTAGCCGTTCATTTGATTTTTGATCCAACTACATATGAAATCCTAAATTATTTTCCTATTTCATCACACTACCCCCAAAACCCTACTCCATTCTCCCACTTTCCATCTCTCGATTTCCTCTCTACTTCTCACTCTAAAATGTGCTCGCCAACCTCCCTCTCCCCTCTCCTCGGCGAAAACCACCATAACATAACCAACAACGGTGCTACCTTCCGCCACCTCTCTCCGTTTCTCCCCACCGCCGATCGAAAACCACCGCGAACCATAGCCGAGAAAACCTCCCGCCACTACCGAAAAACAGCCACCTACACTCTTCTCCCTCTCTCAACCGTCGAACACCACCTCCATAATTTCCTACGCCTTCCCTTTCACCTTCTTTCCTCGTTGCCGCTCAACCAACGCCGGCGACAACCCTTCGTCTTCGCCTCACCCAACATGCAACCACACTACCTCGCCACTCTCTCGTTCTTCCTCTTCGCCATTTCTAATCGCCACCGAAAAACCGATCATGTATCAATCACGGAAACCACCATTAACACCGCAAAATCACCTCTCTCCCTCCCAATCGAGCGGATTCCGACAGACTGGCAAGATCCGTCCGTAAATTTTATTTTATTTTATTTTATTTATTTCTGTTTATTTATTTATTTATTTATTTTTGTTTTGTTTATTTATGTATAATATATATATGTATTAATATATATAAATATATGCTATAATAAATATACATATATAATGTAATCGCTTTTCGTTTCGTTTTATATATATATAATAATATTATGAATAGATATATGCTATAACATATATATATATATATATATATAATTATTCAATTATAATCATAAATTAAAAGTAGAGGTTTTTTTTTATATATAATTATATATGTATATAAATGATATGTATTATCACTTTCTCTTGTTTTGTTTATATGTATATATGTGTATATATCATAGGTGTGTCCATATAGATATATATAATATAATATAATATATATATATATATATATATATATATATATATATATAAATAATATATATTGTTCATCCTTTTGTTTCATTTAACAAATATCCGTTAGTTAATTAATTTGTATATAAGGAATAATGTAGTACTAATTAAAATATTGGCAAGTTACTGATGATTTGATCTCTTTCCTTGTGTGACTAAGAATATGCTTTAATATTTATTTACTTTACTTATTTGTTTTGAGATAAATTTAACTGATTTGATTTAGGTGATTTATTTAGCTTATGTTAAGGAAAGACCTCCTATGATTCATTTCTTGATTTATTTCCTTCCTTTTAATGGCAAAAAGGATATTTTTCTTATCTTCCTTTTATCTATTATTATTTTCTATCAATTAGGAGAAATTCTCTCAACTAATTAAAAGGATAATTTATTCTTTCCTTCTAACTTCTAAGTTAATCGATTTCTTTTGCTATGTGCGCCCCTTTATTTTAGAAAAACACATGAATATCCTCTCGAAAATATAAAGTTTGAATAGCCTTTCTACTTAAAAAGTTCTTCCTCTTGGTTTGCTTCTTTAACTATACAACTTTACTTCAAAGGTTACCTTCAAAGCAGATTTACTTCAAAGGTTAACTTAGCGCATTTACTTCAAAGGTTTACTTAATTTCTTCAAGCCTAAGTAGTATACCTTACACATTACATTTTTGTGATATCATGCTTTTAATATGCTACGTGTATACTATTATTGACCTCGTTTCAAAGTTGTGGATGTGTTATTTTCTATGTAATATGAACCTAAAAATACTACTCGCTTTGACTAGAGCATATATGTATTTGTGTATATCTCGTTGGTTTGTTTTATTGCTCAACAAAGTTTATTCAAAGGCATGTGTTGAAGAGATCTATTCTAGTTTGGGATAAAATAGTCTCAAGCGGTTATTTGGATGAGTTTAAGGACCTTTGTGTTTATTTGTTATTATCCACCGTACTTTGTAATAAACGCTAATAGTGGGAAAGGGGTTTTGGGGTGGGATTGTATGCTTCCTTTACTTATAATCCCGCCTAGAAAGATGCTTATAGGATTCTTATAACCCATACAACCGGCCAAGGTTTCAAATTAATGTAGTTAACTATGTGTGACGTAAAAAAAAAATCATGCTTATAGAATAATCAAAGGGTTTAAGTTTAATTTTTCTTAAGCTACGTGATAATAAACTTTGATTAAATTATGTTTATGATTTTTTAGCACATTAAGTCATGCCGTGAAAGATTCTGCAACCGTTAAAATTAGATTCACTTTCGTAAATTGGCCTTGTACGCAAATAAACTCGCTAAACCATTTTCAAATTTATTCACTTATTTTTGCCTGCATGATTGTTCTACATTGACAAGAAAGCCTTGAGAATGATTAAATAAAAAATTAAAAAAAATATATATATATATATATATGTTTTCTTTTACCTCACATGTTGAGCTAGATTCCCACGCTATTTTAGGGTTATTATCATACAAAAGACACGTTTAGATTATCTCGCATTGGTCCCGAGTCCGTCGCATTATTGTTCCTAGAGACCATGCCTAGGAAATTGATTCATCAATGTATTTTCTTTTTAACTTGAAGAGTCTTCATTACTCGCTTCTATCATCATACCTAGAATTCAATTATTTGTTCAACATGTATGGATTATTGGTCATTATACTACGCTGCCATATGTTAGTCCTTTGTAAAATTGCTAATAGATATCATGACTAAAGTTAATTGCTTCGCATGTTTAAATACCGCCACTAAGAAGCCCGCCTATAAGAATTATATAATATCAAGCAGTATTACTTTGCTCTAGGTCATTATGTACATTAGGTAGGAATTTTATTATAGGATCTCGTTTGACCGCATATTTTCATACCTATTAGAATCGTGCATGCTTATTTGAAACTTCGCAAGGTGATGCTTTTTCACTTTGTCTCTTTTGACATAAACTAATCTTTCGTTATATGCGATCGTTAGTTTTTGGTGGATTTTAAAATATTTGATTAATTGCAGCTCCTTTTTACGATCATTTAGATAGTGAGATTTTTTTAAAGTGAATTATCCGTTAGACTATTTTACCGCAACGCTATTTAGTGTTGTCTAATTTCCAATAATCAAGTTGTGTTTAAATTATTATAAAATATGTATTTAATCTTTTTCATAGCTCTACCTCGACGTTAGATTTGTTTGAAAATCTTTAGAACTCATGCTTAGGGTTACGTTTGTATTTGTCATACTAGAGCCTACTTGAGACCGTTTTAAAATGCGATATTACTCTGATTTGTTGTTTATTTGACGTTTTCTTTTATAACCATAGGATTTCTAGATCCAAAAGCCAAAATAGTTGTCCAATGCCTCTTGGACCTTAGGATTGAAGCTGTAGGCAAATAGTAGGACGTTAGTTTTGTCACATAGAGCGTCTTAAGTTAATAAATCAATTAGGGTAGTTTGAAATGATAGTTCTGTGTCATTGACAATGGCAATTCAAAAAATGCGTTATTATTTAAGTTGCACGGGTGATCTCATTAGGTCAAACATTTCTAATTTTAGAACCACGCTTGACCCGATTCCTTAAGGATACGTAGGCGCTCACCCAAAGTTCGCCCAGGCTCGGCCCCATAAGTAAATAAATTATTTATTTATTTGTTCGTTTTATTCTAATTTTCTGTTTGTATTGTTTTGCCACAATCTTTGCATATAATAAATTAAAATTCCTTTGAAATCCATTATGCTCAAATTCCTTTTTATCACTCGTCTAAATAGAGTTAACTCTTTCATTATCGGCTTCTTTTATGAACCTTCTTATGCAAACTATTAGGTTTAAAACAAACTTTATTTGATCGCTTAGTTAAAATCCCCCATTTAATGAGTACGACCGGGAACCACTTTTGTGGACCTCGAAAGGTGCCTAACACCTTCCTTTTGAGGTAATTAAAGCCCTTACCCGACTTTGGTTACCTAGAAAATAAAATTTAGCTTAGAACGGTGCCCTAACGCACCTTAAATTCGTTAGGTGGCGACTCTTCAATAATCTCCCTTAAGAGTGGTCACATGTCGTTATCCGCTTTCCGCGAGGAAAAATGGGGCGCGACAG
>JACEIK010000531.1:312744-338107 GCA_018107945.1 Datura stramonium | reverse complement strand
CTCGTAAAGAAGTGAGTTTATTCCTAATCAACTTTCTACCCAAAATTCATGAAGAAAAAATAATAATTTGGGGCTCTTGATTTTTATGATAATCACATCATCGAGTAGTATTGCTTGAAATAAGGTAAATTGAAAAAAATAAAAAATTAAGATAATTACAAGTTCTTTTTTCTTTTAGGTTTAGGAGATACATGAAATTTTGAGCCTATCATTTTATTTCTTTATTATTCGTTAATTTTAATCTTGTATATTTTTTCTATATTTTCATTTTTCGGTATAAATTATGAACTTTATCTGCTTTTTTATTCTAAGAAACTCCAATATGATATGTTGCACTTTCAAAAAAACTAATGATAATAAAATTTTAATAATGATAAATGTAATTAAAACGATAAAAGAAAATATAAACCAATAACATTATTTGTAAAAAGTTGTCAAAGTGAAATATAAATACTAACGAAATTTGATCATATTAACATCTTCAGAAGTTATGTAATAACATTTATTTCATCTTAAATAATTATTGGATTTATTTTAATGTTAGCTATTTATTTTTAATAAACTAGTAAAGTAAAATGTTGCAACTGTTAAGTTAAAACTCATTTCACGGAACAAAATTAAAATCAATAAATTAATTAAGACCCTCACAAGCAAGATGGAATGGGAAAACTTAATATAATATGGTGTTCAGTTGTTGGGATTTTCTTCAATTAAAGCTGACAACATGGGCAACTTAGTGGTGCCTCATTTGTTAAAGCCAGAGGTTTTGTTCTGATTATGTTTTAACTATAAACTATTAAATAATTTTTTATTTCAACAACTTGTAAAATGGAAGAGGTTAAGGTTGCCACTATTAAGGAAAATAATATTTCTTGTTTTTTTACTGATTGCCACTATTAAGGAAAATAATATTTTTGTTTTTTTTTACTGATATAGAAGAAAATAATATTTTAAATTTTTTTTATATATAATAAAAAAAACTTTAGAATTAAATTAAAAAGTTTGAAACATTATTTTAAATTCCTTAATTTAATTTTTAAATTATTAATATTTTATATATATATAATTTGTTACACCCTGTAAGTTTCTAAGGTTTATACTACGTCGTTTTAATATATTTTTTCTATCACTTTTTATTTCAATCATAATTTAATTTCCAATTTCATATAACTGACTATCTCAAATGTTTTTTTTGTTTTTTTAAAAATATATAATTTTTTAAAAAATATTTATTTTTAAAAAATGATATATTTAAAACTTTTTAAAAAACTCAAATCCAACTAAATTTTAAATTTGAAAAATTAAAAAAGACAAAATTCAAGTTGAATTTGAAAATAATAATATAAGTAAAAAAATTAAAAAAATTAAAAAAATTAAAAAAATATTTTTAATTTTTTTAATTTTTTTATCTTTTTTGATTTTTTTAATATTTTTAATTTTTGAAAATTTTAATTTATAGTGTTTTTTTTTATTTTTTTAGTTTTTTAAATATTTCTTTATTTAAATTATTAATAACTCATCTCAATTTAGCAATGTACTTATGCAGCTGATAGTCTGACAACTTCAAGGTGGTCTAATTTGAGCCCAACCATTCTTTAAATCATTCCGTTAATTATTCAAACGTAGGGATGGGCGTTTGATTATTTGAAACTTAAAAGTTAAACGTAATTATTGTAATTAAATAATACGTTAAGAAATTTGAGAATGGGCCTTGGGTAATGGATTGGGTCTACTGAAAATTTATAAATGGATTATTGAATTGAAGTATGAAATAAATTCAAGAATTAAATTAATTTAATTTGATTTGATTTTCATTTTTTATATTTATTTCATTTGTACTCAAATATAAAAATATTTTTAATTTTTGTATTTTAATTAAATTACATGTTTTTTTTGTTTTTTTAATTATAATTATAAATTAAATATGAATATATATGACATAACTATAATTAAGTGAATTTTTTTTTATGGGCAAAACACTTATTCTATTTTATTTATTAATTTGTTATAAATATTAAGTTTGCTTTTTCTTTTTTAAACAGCAAATTAAAAAAATCAAAAATTAGTGAAACTTCGGGCTTACTAGTCATTAGACTGATTTAAGTGATGGAAAATAACATGCTATAGATGCAGAAGAAACTTGATAAATAACTTATATGTAATCTAGACAATTAGAAATTTTGAGATACGAAAAATATAAATTGAAATGCCTCTTGAAATGTGAGCAAAAATCATCAAGAAAATAAAGATTGTTGAGAAAATGGCCCTCCAATCTACAATCTTCTGTTGTATTATTTGAGTAATTCTATGATTGTGTAATACTTGTGTGAAAAAGTATTTCTCTTTAGAAATTATATGTCTTCAATGGTGGGATAAACCCCTATTTATAGACTCAAATGAGACAGCCCAAAAGCTAACCAAAAATGTGTGGGAACTGCTCTACATGTATTTTTTTAGTAAATTGCAAGATAAATGTCAGGTCTTCTTTCCCCACGAAGAGAAATGCTTTCAGTTAAATCCTAATTATTCAAGGATAATAGGGACTACACAATTAATTAGTGAGGCTTCTTATTATATAATTAATTCATTTTTCCAAATTAATCCTATCATAATAAGTTACGAATTATACCTCTAAAAAATTGTAACTACACTCTTCAGTTCAATTTTATATTCTTTCAGTAAACCTTATACTCTCCACGTTGAAACATATAAGCTTTCATATAGGGTCTAGGGTCTGATCTTAGAAAATTTTGGGGTGTTATATTATCCGCCCCTTGGGAACGTTCGTCCTCGAAAGGAGACTAACTGAGTTGGAAAGATAGGGAAAGAGCTACAATTCCAAAACTGAAAGTTATAACTGAATACTGATGGAGTGATTGACTCCTAAACTGGGATACATATACTAAACTGAATTCATGAAACATGCATACATGTTAAAACATGAGAGTAACTAAGAGATATGAAATTTAATAGACTACTAAGAAAGAAACTAGTACCTCAAGATAGAACTGAGTTGGAGGGGAAGAGGTGAGGGTACTTGGCGATCATATCTACTTTGGCTTCCTAAGTAGCTCCCTCTACAAGCTAATTTCTCCACAATACCTTCATCGAATCCACCTCCTTATTCCTCAACTTTCGAACTTGATGATCAAGGATCTCAATCGGAACCTCCTCATAGGTAAGGCCATCTTTCACCCTAATGCTCACCACCAGTACAACTAAGGCTAGATCGCCAAGGCACTTCTTCAACAAAGATACATGAAAAACTGGATGCACCGAAGCTAACTCTGCGGGCAACTCTAACACATAAGCCACCTTGCCAACTCGCCTTAATATCCTGTAAGGAACAACATATCGGAGACTAAGCTTCCCCTTATTTCCAAACCTCATAACTCCCTTCGTGGGTGACACCTTCAAAAATATCCAATCATTAACCTCAAACTCAAGCTTTCTCCTCCTAACATCCGCATATGATTTCTAACGACTCTAAGCTGTCTTCAGCCTCTCTTGGATGAGCTAAACTTTTTCCATAGACTCATGAACTGAATCAAGCCCTATCAATGTATCCTTACCTACCTCGAACCATTCATAGATGATCTACATCTTTGCCCATAAAGAGCCTCAATAGAGCCATCTGAATGCTGGAGTAGTAACTGTTATAATAGGCAAACTAAATGAGAGGCAAGTGATTATCCCAACTACCCTTGAAATTGATCATGTAAGCTCTCAACATGTCCTCAAGAGTCGGAATGGTCTGCTCAATCTGACCATCTATGTGCGGGTGAAAAGCTGTGCTAAGCTTGTCCTAATTACCGAACCTCTCTGAAACGACTTCTAGAACTGAGAAGTGAACTGAGTGCCCCTATCTGAGATGATAGACAACAGAACTCCATGCAATCTTACCAACTCCTAATTGTACAGTCTAGCATAATCCTCGGCTGAATCAGTAGTCTTAACTGGTAGAAAATGTGCTGACTTGGTCATTCGGTCTACAATCACCCATATAGAATCATACTGTCGGCATATACGAGGCAACTCTGTAATAAAGTCCATATTGATCTCTTCCCACTTTCAAGTAGGAATACTGATATCCTATAGCACACCTCCTGACCTCTGATGCTCAACCTTCACCAGTTGGCAATTTGGATACTTAGCCACAAATCTGTAATGTCCTTCTTCATACCATTCTACCAATAGACCTCCCATAAGTCGCGGTACATCTTGGTGGCACCTGGATGGAAAGAATATTAAGAGCTATGAGCCTCTCTCAACATCCTCTCTCTCAAGTCATCTACCTCCGGAACACATAGTCAACCCTGATATTGGAGTACACCATCTCCCTCTTGAGAGAAAACCTCCACTCTTTGATTCAAACTGCTTCCTTTAATTTCACCAAAATAGGATCCTCATCTTGCCTTTCCTTAACTTTCAACACCAAAGAAGACTTTGCATCATTCTGCATGATAACACCACCATCTGTTGAATCGGTAAGGCGAACTCCCAAGCGGGCAAGTCGATGGACATCCTTCACCAATTCCTTCCTCCTATCCTCAACATGAGATACACTCTCCATGAAAAACCTACTAAGAGCATCCACCACTATATTGTTATTTCTTGGATGATAAAGGACACTCATGTCATAATCTTTGAGAAGCTTAAGCCATATCCTTTTGTCACGACCGAGTCTATACCTTGGATAAGACATAGTATTTGGAGTCACTAGTAACCCCAAGCCAACTCATGGTCTATCATACACTGGTAATCTGAGTAATCATAGTGGAAGCTTAAATAATAAAACCATTTAAGAAAAATAAACAATAAAAGTTTATACATCTAAAAGCAAAACTGAAAGTATGAGTCTATGTCTGAAAGTCATCTACATATGATGAGTTGCTGGGACAAGCCCCCAGCTAACTCTAAAGTCTAATTGAATGAAAATGACTGAAAAAGTAAATATCGTCCCCGAAAGATGAGGACTCACCACTGGTGTTGCTGATGTCACCTGAAGAAGATCTACTAACGGTGTTGAGGTTGAGAACCTACGCCTGTATCATAATACGATACAACATAGAAGGTATGTATCAATACTTTGAATGAGAACCTGCGCCTGTATCATAATACGATACAACATAGAAGGTATGCATCAATACTTTGAATGTACTAAGTAAGTTGAGAAAAATATAATATAAAGAACAAGTAACTGAACTGTAATGACATGTAATGACCAACTAAAGTGCTGCAAACTGAACAACTGTAATATAACTTAGATGGTCAATAATGATCCTGACTGGTCGTAATAAACATGCCCTAAATCTGAGATACTGAGCTAAGCTAACTATACTGAACTAAGCTGAAACTATTCTGAGTTGAGATAAAATGAAACTGTGCTGACTAGTGGGAGAGGCTATAACCGATATATAACCATGTAAGCTAGACGTGCAATCCGATGTATACACCCCATCGGTAGGATCCAATATACCTTACCAGGGTATAAAGGCATGAACCGGGTGATCACAAGTCTGGGGCCCTAGGGCCGATAAAAAATAACCTATGGTGGCAACGTAGTTCTGAAAGCTGGGTGCGCTGGAACTCCGGTCCACTCGGTGCTAAGTCCTACTCCCACTAGATAGTCCTAGACTGACAACTAAGCTGATAGCTCGAAACTGGCAAGACTAAGTCAGGAATACCTATTTGGAAGTACCCTGAGAGTCTTATCGGACCGGATCCTGTTACTGGTGTTTTAAGACTGGCCAGAGCTGCTTATCTGGAAGCGTCGTAACCGTCTAAAGAATAAAATGAAATCTGATAACTGATAGCTAGGAGGCACCACTGACACCTCAAGAAAAGACTGTAGTCAAACTGATCAGCTAACATTTCTGAAAAGTACCGAGCATGATAACATTCTGATTGAGACTGGACTAACATGCAATTGACTGAGATTTCAACTAATTTTAACAATATGGGAATCCCAACACTGGTAGAGTCAGGAAACATGATTAACTACTCAATTATGCTAGACCCTAATAYACTGTATTCAAAAGCAAGGGCTAAATCATTTTATGAGGATCTGGTTTCCACGTAATTTCTAAGAATTTAGAAAAACATAGTAGCTGATAACATGGATAATACTCCTCCTGAAATTTATAAAATTCTATCTGAAAACTTTCTAAATTTTGAAACCTCAAGGCTATAACTGATAGAAGATTAAGGAAGGGTTTTGGGAACACAAGGTAAGAACAATTCCCTCGTTGAATTTACACATACCTGGTGAAGAAATTACAGAGAAAATCCCTTGAGAATCTGAGAAGAATTTGTCTGCCCTAGCTCCTGCTCTGAGAGAATAATTATGATCTGATTTTCTGAGGGGATGAGAGGGGTGAAGTAATAATTGATTACCCCTCTAAATTCCCTAAAAATAACCCAAAATGTCGTAGTTTAGGGATTAAAGAGGCGGGAAATTACAAAAATATTCCTGGGAAAAAATCTGGAAAAACTACCGACAGGGACCAACGGGTCACTCAACGAGTCGTTGGTTGGGACCATGACTCGTTGGGACTAGTCGTTAGTCCTGAGGCCCGGGTTTTGGCTCACTGGAAGAGGGAATGAGAGGGACCACGACTCATTGGATGAACCAACGGGTTGTTGGTTCCTCCCGTGGTCACTGGATGAGAAAATTGGGAAGCCTGACAACAGGAAACACAACGACTCGTTGGTAGACCCAACAGGTCATTGTGTCTAGTCGTTACCTCCACTAGAGAAGTTATTAAAATCCCTGAACTTGACACCACGGGTGGTCACAACGACTCATTGTGTGGTAAAACGGGTTGTTGTTGCTACTCGTTATCACTGAAGGAGGTTTCTGTGAATCCCAACTAACGACTCACACCGCTAGTCGTTGTCTCACACGACGACTCATTGGTTGAGTCATGGGTTCCTGAAAAATGAGTTTTGCGCTAGGGACCAACGAGTGACAGGATGACTAGTTGTTTCTCACAACGGGTTATTCCATATCCTGTTGGTTCTCGAAGGACCAAAGCAGCGCTGACCACGACAGAGACAATGGGTCATTGGAGCTAACCACGACTCATTGTCTCGGTCGTTCTGAGGCATTTTATTCTGGTTTCTTCTTAATTTTCTTGCAAGGTCTGACTTTGGCCTAGGAAAGTGTTGAGGTGTTATACATCCCCTTGGGATCATTCATCCTCGAATGAAGGCTGAAACTGCTGGAAAATAGGGAAAAGAGCTACAATTCCTAGACTGAGGCTATGAACTGATTTCTGAAGGAGTGACCTACTCCAACCGACTTAACCATGTTAACAGAGTTGATGCAACTAGAATGCACATTGAAAATCTGAATAGAGCTGATGAATATGGAACTGAATAAAATATTTAGGAGGAATTTAGTACCTTTCGCTGGAACTGAACTGGAAGGGAATAAATGAGGGTATCTGACCATCATGTCTATTTCTGCCTCTCATGTGGCTCCCTCAACTAGCTGGTTCCTCCACAAGACTTTCACTGAAGCGACTTCCTTATTTCTCAGCTTACGAACCTGACGGTCAAGGATCTGAACTGGGACCTCCTCATAAGAGAGACTATATTTCACTCCCATACTGTTTAGTTGCACAACTGAAGTTGGATCATCAATGCACTTCTTCAATAGTGAAACGTGGAAGACTGGGTGCACAAATGCTAACTCATATGCCACACTGCCAATTCTCTCAGAATTCTATAGAGTCACACATATCTCGGACTGAGTTTACCTTTCTTTCCAAACCTCATCACTCCCTTCATGGGTGAAATTTTTGGATAAACCTAATCATATACTGAAAATTCTAACTCTTTTCTCCTCACATAAACATAGATTTCTGTCGGCTTTGCGCTATTTTCAACCTCTCCCTGATAAGTTGCACCTTCTGCATAGCTTCATGAACTGAGTCTGGCCCTATCAGGGTAGCTTCACCAACCTCAAACCACCCTATAGGAAACATACACCTCTTACCATATAATGCCTCAAATGGGGCCATCTGGATACTGGAGTGGTAGTTGTTGTTGTACGCAAACTCGATGAGAGGTAGGTGATCATCCCAACTTCCTTTGAAATCGATCACACAAGCTCTCAGCATACTTCCAAGCTCTGGATAGTCCGCTCAGCTTGTCCATCAGTCTGAGGGTGAAAAGTTGAGCTTGACCTGGGTACCAAGTCCTTTCTGAAATGACTTCCAGAAATGCAAGGTGAACTAGGTACCTCTATCTGAAATAATGGACAAGGGAACCCCATGCATCCAACTCTTGGATATAGAGCTTAGGATAATCCTCAGTTGAGTTTGTATTTTTAATTGGGAGAAAATGTGCTGACTTGGTCATTCAGTCTTCTATCACCCAGATTGAGTCATGCTGCCGATGAGTACGAGGTAGACCTCTAATAAAGTCCATATTCACTTCTTCTCACTTCCATGTGGGTATGTTGATATCCTGAGTCATACCTCCCGATCTCCGATATTCCACCTTAACCTGCTGGCAGTTTGGGCACTTAACCACAAATTTTGCTATGTCTTTTTTCATTCCGTTCGACCAGTAAATATCCTGTAAATCATGGTACATCTTAGTGGAACCTGGGTGGATAGAATATCTCGAACTGTGTGCTTCAGCCAATATCTGCTGTCTTAAGTCACCTACATCCGGTACATATAGTCTACCCTAATAACAGAGTACACCATCTCCCTCTTTGGAGAAAGCCTCAACTTCTTTTCTGAGAACTGCTTCCTTTAGCTTAAGCAGTATGGGATCTTCATTCTGCCTTGACTTAACTTCAAAGACTAACGAGAAATCTATTCCACTCTGCACTACTACTCTGCCCTCAGCTAAATCAACCAACTGCACTCCCAACTGAGCTAACCTGTTAATATCCTTTGCCAGTTCTTTTCTGCTCTCTTCAACATGAGCTACGCTCCCTATAGACATTCTGCTTAGGGCATCAACCACCACATTGGCTTTGCCCGGGTGGTACAACACACTCATGTCATAATCCTTCAATAATTCCAACCACCTTCTCTGACGAAGATTTAAATCTTTTTGACTGAACACATACTAAAGGCTTTTGTGATCGGTGAAAACATCCACGTGAGCCCCGTTAAGGTAATGCCTCCATATTTTTAACTCAAACACCACTGCTGCCAACTCAAGGTCATGAGTCGAATAGTTCTTTTCATAAACCTTGAGATGTCTGGAGGCGTAAGCTATCACCTTACTCCGCTGCATCAGAACGCATCCGAGTCGAACTCTGGAAGCGTCACAATATACTACGAACCCATTTGTTCCTTACGATAAGGTTAACACTAGAGTAGTAGTGAGTCGAGTCTTCAACTCCTAGAAACTCTTCTCACACGCATCTGACCACTGAAACTTCACCTTTTTCTTATTCAAACTAGTTAGCGGAGATGCAATAGAGGAAAATCCTTCCACAAAATGTTGGTAATAACCGGCTAGACCGAAGAAACTTCTGATTTCGGTTGGGGAAGTAGGTCTTGGCCTGTCTTTCACCGCTTCTATCTTTTTAGGATCTACCTAAATACCCTCACCCAAGACCACGTGACCAAGGAAAGTCACAGACTTCAACCAGAATTATATTTGCTAAACTTAGTGAATAATCGGTGGGCTCTAAACATCTGTAGCACTATCCTCATATGGTTAGCATGTTCTTCCTCGTTTTTGGAGTATACCAGAATGTCATCAATGAATATAATGACGAACATGTCTAGATACGGCTTGAAAACCCTGTTCATCAGGTCCATGAAAGCTATAGGGGCATTAGTTAGTCTGAAGTACATAACCATGAATTCTTAGTGACCATACCGAGTTCTGAAGACTGTTTTTGATATGTCACATTCTCTGACCCTTAACTGATGATAGTCCGACCTGAGATCTACCTTGGAGAAGCAACTGGCTCCCTGAAGCTAATCGAATAAGTCATCAATCCTGGGTAGAGGATACCTGTTCATAACTGTGACTTTGTTCAGTTGAAGGTAATCGATACACATTCTGAGAGTACCATCTTTCTTTCGCACGAATAATACTAGAGCACCCCATAGAGAGATGATGGGCCTAATGAAACCTTTATCAAGGTGGTCTTTTAGTTGCTCCTTCAACTCCATAAGCTCACCTGGAGCCATTCTGTAAGGAGGGATGAAGATGGTCTGAGTGTCTGAAGAAGGTCTATGCCAAAGTCTATTTCCCGCTCAGGAGGGACTCCAGGAAGATCTTCGGGAAACACGTCAGGGAACTCACTGAAAACTGGAACTAACTGGATAGTTGGGGTCTCAGAGTTGGAATCTTTGAGCCGAACTAGATGATAAATGCACCCCTTAGAAATAAGCTTTCTTGCATTAAGGTAGGAAATAAACTAAACCTTAGGCGTTGAACTACTGCCCATCCACTCTAGAACTTTCTCATTAGGGAGCTAAAATCTGACGACTCTAGTTCTGCAGTCGACTGAGGCATAACCGAAGTGTAACCAATCCATGCCAAGAATGAGATCGAAATAGACCATGTCTAACTCTACGGGATCAACTGGAATGACCTTATTGAAGATTGAGACTGGGCAGTTTCTATACACCTGACTGGCTCTAACTGACTCACCAACTGGGATAGAGACTAAGAATGGTTCTCAGAGGACTTCTGGACTGATTTCAAACTGGATAGCTACATAGGGAGTCACAAACGATAGTGTGGCTCCTGGATATAATAGGGCATACACATCTAGATGGAAGAGACGTAACATACCCGTGACCACGTCAGGTGAGCTCTCCTGATCCTGAAGGGAGGACAAAGCATAAAAGCAGTTTTGGTGCTGACCGCCATCCATACCTGAAGTGTTGGCTTGCTGAGCTTGTCGGCCTGCTGGAGCTGCTGAAGTGGTAGATTGTGATCTCTCCCATCCTACTGACAAGCATTCTCTGAGCTAGTGACCTAGTTTTCCACACATAAAGAAATCCTCTCTTCCATGAAGGCATTCCCCTGGATGGTTCTTGCCACACTTAGCGCAAGATGGATAGCGGTTGTTGGCGCCGTGACTCTAGGACTGAGAGCCAGATGC
Source organism: Datura stramonium (assembly GCA_018107945.1). Classification (NCBI taxonomy): domain Eukaryota; kingdom Viridiplantae; phylum Streptophyta; class Magnoliopsida; order Solanales; family Solanaceae; genus Datura; species Datura stramonium. The sequence continues at coordinate 327,012 of JACEIK010000531.1, read as the reverse complement.
TCCACCCTTTCGATCCTTACGACTCCGGAAAGTAGGGGAACTGGTTTAAGTGGGTGTTGGAGCCCTCTACTACTGTGGCTGCTACTACTGCCAGACCTTTGATGGCCATAATTTGATTGTCCAGTCCTAGCCCACTTATTCTCCCGCTCCATGTCTTTCATCTTTTCTGCTTCAATCTGCTGGGCATGAATGATGAGACTAGAGAGGTCAATGTCTTTGATGAGCATCGTAGTCTTGGACTCCTTAAGGACCAAGTTTGATACTCCGTAACGAACTTAATCATGTGAGTACTTGGCTTGGCTACCATCTCCTGAGCATATCTTGACAACGTGTGAACTCCAGTGCATACTCTTCCACTGTCCTTTTTCCCTATTTCAGGTTCATAAATTCTTCCACCTTAGCCTCCCTTAACTCCCGGGGAAAGAATCTGTCTAGGAAGGAAGTTGTGAACTCCTCCCACTCCACTGGTTCCGCTCCCGCTGGTCTCCCTTCTTTCCACTGATCGTACCAGATCTGGGCTACCCCTTTCAACTGGTAGGCAGCCAGGTCAGCACTCTCAAGCGAGCTAACACCCATAATTTGGGTGATATTCTGTATCTTATCCACAAACTCCTATGGGTCCTCTACCACCTTAGATCCATGAAAGGCTGGAGGGTTCATTTGGGTGAAGTCCCCAACTCGGGAAGCTGCTGCGGACCCATTTGAGTTAACCGGAACCACCTACTGGTTCACCTGGTTTGTGACTATCTATGCCAGCAGATGGATTGCCGCTCTGAACTCCGCTGAGGACACTTGGTCATCTTGAGGGGCTGCTGGAGTTGGTGGGGTAAGTCGGTTAGCATTACTGGCCCTTCTTCCATTTCCACGTCTTGGAGGCATGGTTTCACTGAAATGAAATAGAGCATGAGTTAGGAGAACATTTCTGGAATTAAACTTCAACGCATGATAAAGAGTATGAACAAAAGGGAGTTTTCCTAATAACATCTCGTAGCCTCCCCGTCATAAGTGTGGCGCGCTTCACACCCATGAAAAGAACTCTACTCGACGCGGCTTTCAGACATTCTAGGATACTCTAAACCTAGTGCTCTGATACTAAGTTTGTCAAAACCCCAGTCTATACTCTAGACGAGACACGATACTTGGAGTCACTAGTAACCCCAAGCTAACCCATGGTCTATCATACACTAGTAATCTGAGTAATCATAGCAAAAGCTTAAATAATAAAACTATTTTAAAAAACTATATAATAAGAATTTATACATCTGAAAGAAAAACTAAAAGTCTGAGTCTATGTCTGAAAGCCATCTACATATGATGAGTTTCTGGGACAAGCTCCCAGCTAACTCTAAAGTCTAACTGAATGAAAATGACTGAAAAAGTAAATATCATTCCCAAAAGAGGAGGACTCACCACTGGTGCTGCTGATATCACCTAAAGAAGATATACTAATGGTGTTGAGGCTGAGAACCTGCCTCTATATCATAATACGATACAACATAGAAGGTATGCGTCAACACTTTAAAAATGTGCTGAGTAAGTGGGAGAAAAATATAACATAAAGAACAAGTAACTGAACTGTAATGACATGTAATGACAAACTGAAGTGCTGAAAACTGAACAACTGTAATATAACTGAGATGGTCAATAATGACCCTGACTGGTGGTCATAAACATGCCCTAAATCTGAGATACTGAGCTAAGCTAACTGTACTGAACTGAATTGAACTAAGTAAACTAAAATTGTTATGAGCTAAGATAAACTGAAATTGTTCTGACTAGTGGGAGAGGCTATAACCGACATATAACCACGTGGCTAGACGTGGAGTCCGATATATACACCCTATTGGTAGGACCCAATATACCTTGCCAAGGCATAAAGACATGAACTGGGTGATCAAAAGTCTGGAGCCCTTGGGCCAATAAAAAAATAACCAACGGTGACAACATAGTTCTAGGAACCTAGGTGCATTGGAACCCCGGTCCGCTCGGTGCTAAGTCCTACTCCCACTAGATAGTCCTAGACTGATTATTAAGCTGATAGCTCAAAATTGGGGTCCAAGACTAAGTCAGGAATACCTATTTGGAAGTACCCTGAGAGTCTTATCGGACCGGATCCTGTTACTGGTGTTTTAAGACTGGCCAGAGCTGCTTATCTGGAAGCGTCGTAACCGTCTAAAGAATAAAATGAAATCTGATAACTGATAGCTAGGAGGCACCACTGACACCTCAAGAAAAGACTGTAGTCAAACTGATCAGCTAACATTTCTGAAAAGTACCGAGCATGATAACATTCTGATTGAGACTGGACTAACATGCAATTGACTGAGATTTCAACTAATTTTAACAATATGGGAATCCCAACACTGGTAGAGTCAGGAAACATGATTAACTACTCAATTATGCTAGACCCTAATAYACTGTATTCAAAAGCAAGGGCTAAATCATTTTATGAGGATCTGGTTTCCACGTAATTTCTAAGAATTTAGAAAAACATAGTAGCTGATAACATGGATAATACTCCTCCTGAAATTTATAAAATTCTATCTGAAAACTTTCTAAATTTTGAAACCTCAGGGCTATAACTGATAGAAGATTAAGGAAGGGTTTTGGGAACACAAGGTAAGAACAATTCCCTCGTTGAATTTACACATACCTGGTGAAGAAATTTCAGAGAAAATTTCTTGAGAATCTGAGAAGAATTTGACTGCCCTAGCTCCTACTCTGAGAGAATAATTACGATCTGATTTTTTGAGGGGATGAGAGGGGTGAAGTAATCGTTTATTACCCCTCTGAATTTACTTAAAATAACCCAAAACGTCATAGTTTAGATATTAAAGAGGTGTAAAATTATAAAAATATCCCTGAGAAAAAATATGAAAAAAATACCAACAGGGACCAACGGGTCACTCAACGAGTTATTGGTTGGGACCGGTAGTTGGTCCTAAGGCTTGGGTTATGGCTCACGGGAACTTGCAGTGAGAGGGACCACGACTCGTTGGATGAACCAACGGGTCATTGGTTCCTTCCCTGGTCACGAGATGAGAAAATCAGGAAGCCTGACAACTGGCAACACAACGACTCATTGGTAGACCCAATGGGTCGTTGTGTCTAGTCATTTCCTCCACTACAAAAGTTATTAAAATCCCTTTACTTGACACCACAGATGGTCACAATGACTCTTTGTGTGATATAATGGGTTGTTGTTGCCACTCGTTATCACTGAAGGAGGTTTCTTGAATCCCAACTAAAGAATCACACCATGAGTCGTTGTCTCACACGAAGACTCATTGGTTGAGTCGTAGGTTCCTAGAGAAGGAGTTCTGAGCTTGGGACCAATGAGTGATAGGATGACTCGTTGTTCTCACAATGTCGTTCCATGTCCGATTGGTTCCTGAAGGACCAAAGCAGGGTTGACCACGATTGACACAACGGGTCGTTGGAGCTGACCACGACTCATTGTCTCAGTCGTTCTGAGGCATTTTTTTCTGGTTTCTTCTGAATTTTTCTTGCAAGGTCTAAGTTAGGTCTAGGAAAGTTTCAGGGTTTTACACCTTTGCCACAGATTCAAGTCCTTCTGAGTAAACACATACTGAAGGCTCTTGTGATCCATGAATACATCCACATGCACCCCATACAAATAATGCCTCCAAATCTTCAAGGAAAAACTACCGCAGCTAATTCAAGGTCATGCATCGGGTAATTCTTCTCGTGAGTCTTAAGCTGTCTCGAGGCATAAGAAATGAATTTCCCATGTTGCATCAACACACACCCAAGGCCAATCCTAGAAGCATCATAATGTACCACAAAATCATCTGTGCCTTCTGGTAGGGTCAGCTGAAATGAGTTGAGTCTTTAACTCTTGAAAACTCTTCTCACAATCATCGGACTATGAAATTTGATCTTCTTTTGGGTCAACTTAGTCAAAGGTATAGAAATGGATGAAAAAACTTTATGAACCTCTGATAGTAGCCAACTAATCCCAAAAAGCTCCTAATGTCAGTAGGGTTGATAGGTCTAGGCCAGTTCTTCACCGCCTCTATCTTCAGAGTCTACTTGAACACCCTCACTAGATACAACATGACCAAGAAATGCAACTGACTGCAGCCAAAACTCACACTTGCTAAACTTAGCAAATAGTTGTTGGTCCTTAAGAGTCTGCAGCACAATCCTTAATTGAGCGACATCCTCCTCGCTCCGAGAATATACAAGGGAGTCGTCTATGAAAATAATGATGAACATATCCAAGTAGTACTTGAACAACCTGTTCATCAAATACATAAAATCTATAGGAGTATTTGTTAGTCCGAAAGACATAATTATAAACTCATAGTGACCATACCTATAATACCCCGAAAGTGCTTAAGAGTAGACCTGGGGGTTAAAAGTTGAAAACTATTGAACTAGGAAAAATTTATTGCAGAATGGGTGACCCTATGGATCGTTGGTCCAACCAACGACCCATTGGGACGAGTTGTGAAAAGTGTCTGGTTTGGGGGCAGTGGAAGTAATGACCGATTCAGCGACTCATTGTGGGAAACAACGAGTCATCATTTGAAGCCATAATAGGAGATGGACTTAAGTTCTAGGAAGTCACGGGTCAACCCATGACCCATTGTGAGTTACCATGGACTGTGGTTAGCAGTCGTTGTTTGGATGGTGAAATGTCCAGTGTATTCAACGGAAGTAGACCATGACTCGTTAATGGGTGTAATGAGTCGTGGTGAGACTCGTTGTTTGAGGAGGCGTCAAAGTTGTCAAAGGAAATAACGGTCGATTGAACGACCCATTGTAAGTAATGAATACTCGTCATTTCTAGTCGTCGTTTGAGCCGAGACCAAGCCCGAACAATGTATAGAATGGATCATCACCATGGGTTCGTCCAGTGAAGAAATTTCTGCGTAATCAGTAAGGATATTTTCATCATTCCCACATCCTAAGGGCCTATGCTACGTTGTTTAAGGCTCATTTTAGTGGGTTTTAGGAGGGGAAAACCTATTCTAAGTTATTTCGACATGCATGCAAACTTGAGAGGTTGATGAGGTGATGTAGAACTAGTTCCAAGATTTCCATCCAAATTTCATCTTGGGCAATCAGAGAAGTGGTGGAATCAATCTCTTCCAGGTATGTAGGGTTATGAGTGGGTGTTTTCTTCCATACCCATGGCCAATTTCTATCTAAGTATGAGAATTTCCTATGATCAAGTTATGGGGTTTTCACCCAAATACATGAATCTTCAATTTCTATACATGGGTATGATTAAATTGTGCTTCCATGATTGAATTATGAAGTATGGGCAGATTTTAAATTATTTTCAATCAAAAATTATGTTTTCTAATTTTATAAAATTTAAGGCCCATTGGCAAGAAGTTCCTTAAAGAAGAGAATTGTGATGAATGTATGATGATGATGAGAGATGATGATGACAAGAATGTTTCAAAGCTACCCATGATTATGATATTGTTTTGAAAATAAATTGAGTAGATCCAAGCATGATAAAGTTTTGGGCAAATCCCTTAATTCAAGTATGTATGATGTAGTGTCTCTAAAGTAAGCTTACCACATGGTTTTGGAGCAAAGGCTCCCAATTATCTTTGAGCTTGTGGTATGTTTTGAACTAAAGCTTCCCATATGTATAATTTCATAATTGAGATGTATTCCATTATTGATCTTTGTCAATAGATAATGTTGAGCTTCGTTATTACATGATGTTGAGCCTATGCATAATTTCATTTTTGAGATGTACTTCATTATTGAGCTTTGTCAATAGACAATGTTGAGCTTCGTTATAAAACAATGTAGAGAATATGCATGTTTTTGGGAGAAGAGTCTAGCACCGAGCGGGCTAAGGGTCGATCGCCCTATGCCCCAGAACTACGTGCTAACGTAGGTTTATACTATTATATATTATGTTGGTACCTCCCTTGTGAGCTATCCCCTATCCCGATTGGGCCCCGCGATTGATATCGGTATCATGGTATAATCCTTAGCCCTGAAAAGGCTTTGGGCGACTCTACCCACTTGAGTGTGATAGTTAGGACCACGTAAGCTCTATTGTGGTATGTCGAGTAAGTGATGAGTCTCCCAGTGTTCCTCATGATACATTTATGCATATTCATTATTCATGATTATTATATACACATGCATGTTCTAAAAGAAAGGTTTGACTCAATGTTCAGCTTTCTATAAATATCATATTTCAGCTTTGAGTCATTCGAGTCAGTTTGATATTATAAAGCTATGTGTTGTCATGTTATGAAAAGATCATGATTTCAGAAAGAATGCATGCAAGCCCTCCCCTCAGATTCTTAAAGCTTATGTTATTCTATGAAATATTTTAAATGATTTCCCTTACTTAAGCAGTTCTTACTTATCTTGCATACTCGGTACATTCCATGTAATGACCGCATACTTTATATGTTATATCGTTTCATGATATAGGACCCAACTCTCAGGTTTAGATGCACTCTTAGTCAGCTTATCGGAGTTAGCGTGTGCTTGTTGGTGAATCCTCATCTTTCGAGGGCTAGACTTTCAGTTTTTCTTATGTATTTCAGTTTCAGTATTGTTGAGTTAGTTGGGGGTCTTGTTCCATCAACTCATCATGTTTAGAGACTTTTCAGACTTATGTACGTATTTAGCTTTGGATGATGTAATCCGATGTTATGGTTGAGTTAGACTTCCACTAAGTTTATTATGTTGATTCTTCTGGTTGTTGATTGCGTTAGATGTATTCTTATTCCATGGGTCGACTTGGGGTCGATCGGGGTCCCTTGTCCCGTGTCGCGATCCAAGTCTCCATTCGGGTCGTGACAATACCGAGTCTGGAAGGCTATTTTCAAGATGTCACTCTCCCTCATCCTGAGCTAATGATAGCTGGATATGAGATATATCCTCGATCAACACTTGGCACCCTGAAGCTGGTCAAATAAGTCGTCAATCCTGGGGAAGGGATACTTATTCTTGATTCTGACCTTGTTCAATTGGCGAAAATCTATGCACATTCTGAGAGAACTATCTTTCTTCTGCATGAAGAGGACTAGAGCACCCCACAGGGACTTACTAGGCCTGATGAAACTCTTATATAAGAGATCATTCAATTGTTGCTTCAACTCTTTTAGCTCGACTGGAGCCATTCTATAAAGAGAAATGGATATGGGCTGCGTATTTTGGAAAAGGTCACTACCAAAGTTAATCTCCCGCTCGGGAGGGACTCCTGGTAAATCATCTGGGAATACTTCTAGATACTCACATACAATAGGAAATGACTGGAGAGTCGGGGTTTCGGACTTAGAATCCTTAATTCAAACTAAATGGTATACACACCATGGAGATCATCTTTCTGTCCTTAAGGTAGGAGACAAAGTGACCTACAAGCACAGCTGAACTACCCTTTCATTCTAGGAATGGCTTACCCCAAAATTGAAACTCTATTGACCGGGTTCTATAATTTACTGAAGCATATCAAGCATATAGCCAATCCGTATCGAAAATAACATCAAAGTCTGTCATGTCTAACTTTACTAAGTCGGCTGAGGTGACTTTTTAAAGAAGTGTGGCTGGGCGATTTCTGTATACCCATTGAGTTATAACTAACTCACCTATAGGAGTAAAGACTGAGAAGGACTTTGAAAGGATTTCAGGACTGACACGAAACTGATGGAAACATAAGGAGTCATGAAGGACAGTGTGGTGCTTGGATCTAGCAATGCATAAACATCAAGATGAAAGACTCTTAACATATCAGTGACCATTTCCAATGAGCTCTCATACTCCTAGAGGGATGATAATGCATAAAACCAGTTCTGTCTCTGCCCCCCACTGGCACTAGAAGATGCGATCTGCTGAGGTGGGCAAGCTGATAGAGCTGGTGAAGTAGTGGCTGGGGCACAACCTCTGTCGTCACCCTGTCTAGCTGAAAGACAATCCTTATGCATGTCTCCGGGCTTCCCACACCCGAAGCAAACACCTAAGCCAATCAAAAACTCTCCTAGGTGGTTCTTACCACACTTCCTACAAGCTGGGAAAGTGCGCTCCTCTAACCTTTAGAACCTCATTCTCTACCTTTTTGATCACCTCTAAACCTAGATGGAACATTGGCTGATGATGAAGATGGGGCTGAGGATCTCTGCTGGGACTGTAGATGGTGTCCACCACTGGTCCTCTGTGGGGAGTACTCAAAATGTTCGGTCCTATCCCTCTTGGTCTCCCTCTCCTTCTCTTTAGCTTCTCCTCCTAGATCTGCTGAGCATGAATCATAAGTAGAGAGATATCCATGTTACTGATGAACATAGTGGTCCTACACTTATTCACCACTAAATCTGAGACCCTCGACACAAACTTACCTATTTAAGCCCTTGGCTTAACAACCATCTTTGGAGCGTACTTCGACAACTGAATGAACTTCAAAGCATACTCTTGAATCAACATATTGTTTTGCTTTAGATTCATAAACGTAGTGACCTTGGCTTCCCTTATCTCTCGGGGAAGAACCTATCCAAGAAGACTATCACAAACTCATCCTAGTTGACAGGAACTGCACCTGACCTACTACCTGCCTTCCATTGCCAAAACCAAATGTGAGCCACCCCCTTTAGCTGATAGGAGGCCAAATCTGCACTCTCCTCTCCTAAAACCTCCATAATCTGGGCAATCTTTTGGATCTTCTCAATAAACTCTTGTGGATCCTTGTCCACCTTAGAATCGTGAACTTTGGTGGGTTCATTCTGGTGAAGTCTCATACTCTCTCCGCTACAACATCCCCATTGGGGTTCACCGATGCAACTACCTCTCAATTAACCTGTATCGTTATAGCCTAGGCCAGTATCTGAAAAGCAGCCCTAAACTTGGTGTGAGTCACCTGCTCATTCAAAGAGTCCATTCAAGTTGGTGGGGCTGGCTGATGCTCGTCTGCATTGTCATTCCCATGGCCATTGCCTTTTATATTTCTTTTTTCCATTGACTTGGGAGGAGGCATATCTCTGCAAATGAATTCAACATGAGTTAGAGAAGAATAGAGAGGGTTTGACTTCATCACAAGACATAGATCATAAAAGAAGAAGTTTCTTGAAATGTCTCATAGCCTCTTCCTCATAGGTGTGGCGCACTTCACACCCATGATAAATACTCTACTTAACGCGGCTTTCAAACACCCTAGGACACACCTAAACTTGTTGCTCTGAATACTAATTTTGTCATGACCCGAGCATGGACCCCAGATCATAACACGAGATCTAGAACCATAAATGGCTCCAAGCTAACCCATGGCACATGTGTAACATACTTTAGAGCATAAACTAAGAGGAACATTCATAAAACATAACATAAGGCATAAGCAGAAGTCTAAGATATCATAATACGACCAACTAAATCGACAAACAACACAACTGGATGTCTATACATCATGTATGAAAGACTCTAATCATACAATGAGCTGAAAGGACAAAACATACAACTAGCTCCACTAAAATATGAAATTGAAAGACATAAATATAACATGCATTAAACCTAAAGTCCTCGGATAATGAGTGATTAACAGCGAATTTACGCAATTCTTAGCAATATTTTGCCCATACTTTACTATATTTTGAGAATAAATTATGTGTGTTTGCATGTGTCTTATGATATATTTGTGAAAAAGAGCTAATGCACATGATTAGATGCTTTCAGGGCTTAAAGTGATGAATTTGGGCTTAATATAGCTTAAAAGTGCAAGAATGGCAAAACAGGATTGACGAGATGAATATGTAGAAGTTGGTAGCGCACAAGCATAGCTGTGCTACGGACTGCACGCCACATAGGTATTTTGGTGAAACTAGAGGTGCGCCGCATAGGCATTTCAACGCAACCAGAGGTGCGCCGCACAGGCATTTCGGTGCTACAGGCGGCGCAAGGAATAGGCAAGCTGGGCGTCCAGAAAAGTCAAATCCCAAAGGAACAATGAAGTCTTAATATACTATTATAAATACCCTCTCATAACATGTTTTTAGGGGTTGAAGTCCAAGTCCCATTATTGTGAACTTCGTCCAACACATAGGGAGATTAGATTCACTTGTTGCACAATTCAGCTTGTATTGTAATTTAGTTGACAATTGTTGGAGTTTCATCAAGTTCTTGTAATCAACATAGTCTTGGAGATTTTCTACTAAATTTATTATTTTCATAAGTTTCATTATGAATTCTTCTACATTTTCTATTTATTTATCATAAACATGAGCGGCTAAATCTCTTAGGCTAGGGTTATGGGAACCATGATAGATTAATGAATGTAAGCATGATAAAATAGTGATTCTTGAATGGTGAATTAAGTGAATTGTTATTCTCTTCATTTTAGTTAAGTTTTAGCGGTTGCAAATATTGAAACAAGCCTGTATCTTCAACTTGCCCGGCTAAGGAGGTTGAAGTTAGGAAAAGAGAGTAACAATGGAAATTTGAGATTAATAATTCTCATCTAATTAACTTGAAGTCTAACCGAGGATATTTAAAGTCAATACTTGTTGTAAAGCTATAATATACATGCATTTGAGACCGAGAGGAGATGGGTGAAAATCATCATTGCCTATTGGTGCACGTAACATATGAACTTTGAGACCAAGAGAAGATAAGTGTAATTCTTAAGTCGAGAAACAATTAGATGTACTAAACATAAGTCTTACACAAAATTCACTAGGATAGATCACTAGTAAGAGCCTACTAAGTTATAAAATCATCGGAAATACAATCCTAGTTTAGTCTTAGCAATTTGATAAACAACTCAACAACTGTTAGCATTATTTTCTACTTTTATTTGCAAACCCCCCTTTCCGAAATATTGATTACAAGTTAGATTATTTACCATTAACATATTATTTCTGCCTATTCCCTGTGGAATCGACCCCAACATTTGTTGGGTTACTATATTTGAAAGTGACCGCTTTATACTTCAATTTGAGGTGTAATTTTGGGCGTGATCAATGAGGACTCACCAAAACTGTTGAAGCTAGAGCCGGATAGAATCTAGTAGCGGGGCTGAGACTGATCACCCGATCCTATATCATGAGACAATATAGCATAAAAGTATGCGGTCAGTACTTTGAATGTACTGAGTATGCAGGATAAAGTAAAACATGTGAGTAAGGACAACATGCTAAAATCATGATCGTGAGATAGTCATAAACATGAGTTATTCACTGTAATTTGAAGCATAATGACTCAAAATTTTGAAAGTAAAATGATATAGCTTAACATGTTTAAAATCGTAAGTAAAAACTCAAAAAATGCTCGATGGATCTATTACACTATAGAGCATGATATCATAAATCTTGAACATGAGTAACTTAAAACATGAGAAACAATGGGAGATTCTCATAACCGACACCATCATGAATGAGCACTTGATGCCCAACTATCTTGCTCAAGTTGGCAGAGCTGTTCTAAGCCTTGCCAGGGAAAATAACGATATAGGCGTGATATCATACATGAGCCCATTCGGGTGGGAGAAACATTTCTGGCGAGGTCCCCTATCATAATCTTACCTGTAGTGGCACGTAGTTTTGAGACCTGGTGTGCTGAACCCCGACCTACTCAGTGCTAAATACTACTCCCAAAATATGCATATTGCTCATAGTCATAATCATAAAATATACTTATTTTGCATAGGCTAGTTGGCAATTATGAAATTCATAAATATACTTTTCATACGTGAACTAGCCATGAAAGTAATATTGTTGATCCAACAATGATACATAAGCTCGAGATTCATGAAATTCATGCATAATTGAACAAATCATCATAACTTGAAAACATAGTTCATAAGAGAATTTAATGGAAAACATGTAATCATAGTCATAAATCATGGATTGAATCATAAGAGAATTGAGTTCGCAGAAGATCATAAGAGATTCCATAAGAATTGGTCCTAATACTAAAAATTCATAAAATCATGATTGGAGACTTGAATTCATGAAATTGATTTCAAATTGGGCATGAGGGTCGAAGAAATCCCTCATTCATAACCCTAAACACCTAGCTTGAAGAGTTCCTTGACTTGATTTGGAGACCCAAGAGAATTTGAGATGAAGAAGGTGTAGAACCCTAACTTTTCCTTGAGAGGATGAATCTTCAATCTACGTTGTTGAAAGTATTGAGGGTTTAGGCTTAGTTTAAACCTTAAATACTCCCCTTAGTAAATCCAAAATGACCTTATTTATGAGTTAAAAACATAGAAAGTTATGAAAATACCCGGAAAAGATCACACTTAAAATTATGTCTGCTAGTGACCACGACTCACACCATGAGTCGTTGGTTCTCACCACGACTCATGGTATCTATCCATAATTTATCAGGCCCAAAAAATCACTTCTCTGATCTTCCTACAACGAACACTCATCACGACATATCATTTCCTACAACGAACTGTTACATGACTCGTGGTCAGGGAACCCATCTTATACTATTTTCTGAACTTTGTCCTACGAATCCTCATTACGACCCGTTATAGGATCTCACGAGTCGTCACTTGACTCATTGGTTCTGAATGACTTAACTCACTCCTGCTGACTTATGACGACTCACATGACAGGTCGTTATTAGATACAACGACTCGTCACGTGGGTTGTAACATATGGAACATGAAGATTCACTGTTGCTCATCAGGAGTTTGACCACGACTCGTGGTACCAAATAACGAGTCGTACCATGACCTATTCTGAGACACATTGCAGATTTTTCTGCTAGTTTCTTCTCTAAGTCTAGGGTTAGAGATTTTTGGGATGTTACAGGAATAGAGAATTTATTTTACAAGGTCAGTATACAATACTTATATCTAGTTGATCAGTTCAATACATATGTGCTAGCACAAGAAGTCGGAACTATACCGGTCTCATAATCAAGATAAATTATATATAATCCTGTGCTACAATTACACTAATGACTTTGTTCAATTTTCATTTTGGATTGTGAAAATAAACTTTATACTTGTAAGAATCGATGATTTAATCTTTTGTGTATAAGCTAAACTCCATGTACTAAGTAGACATTTGGACATCCAATTTCATCTCGTAGTTTGAAATCATGAGATGAAATCAGCGTTTGGACATGCGAATTTCATCTCATGATTAAAATCATGATTTGAGATTTCAAATCATGAGATGAACTTTTTTAAATACAAATTTAACCCACAAGTTTATATTTTATTTTAAAAACTACCATTTTATATTTACCATCAATTTATTTTAGATTTAAATAAAATTTATTGTTGGTATTATTACTCTTATCAACCTTTGCTAACTATTTATATCGGATATAAGTTTGTTAACTATGAGGGAGAATATATTAATGAGTAGTACACTACAATTTCAACTTAAAAATCCCAAATTGCATGTCCAGACACAACTTCAACTTCATCTTATATAATTTCATGTCATGATTTCATTTTGCATGGCTAAAAAGGCCCTAAATCATTAACTATATTTGTAAGAAACATAAATACGAACAAATAATCTATTTAAAAGTAAATTTTATTAAATTAAATAAGTAAATAAACAATTATTTCATAAATAATACTATAAAAAAATAGATAGTATATAATACTTCCTCCATTTTAAAATAAGTGATGTTTTAGCCATTTGATTTTCTTTTAAATAAGTGGGGTTTTATATAATCAAGAAGACATTAATGATGTTCTTTCAATTTTACCCTTATTTAAATGGAGAGAGTTTTACATAACTAAGAAAACACTAAAGAATTACATCTCTTTCAAGATATATTTATTAAGGGTAAATGGGTAAAAATATATTTAACTTTCTAAAAATGAATAATTTCCTTAAAAGATCTCCTAAATGGAAAATATCATATATTTTGAAACGGAGGTAATATATCCTAATATTAAGTTTGTGAGAAATAATCAACTTGTATATGGGGGGCTACAGTGTTCCATGAGTTGTATTTTATTCCGCTTTTCTTTTTTAACATAACTACTAGGAAAATAGGAAAATTCATGCGCAACAATTATCAGGAGACATAATATTCGAACTAAATTCCAATTTTCTCCTATTAAACCATCCTTCTGATTTTTGGCCAATTCAAATTTTGGATTTTGGTTAAATTGAACCAACTAAAGAATTGGTAAATAAGACGGATCACAAGAAATAAATCAAACAGTATCATGAAATCATGATAGCCAGTCCAAAGCAGCAATATTTGAATAATCAAAATGGGCCGACATTTCAAGAAATTGCTTGTGGTGTCCGCTGCGAGATAAGTATTCATATTTGGGAAAAAACATAAATATAT
>JACEIK010000531.1:299295-312386 GCA_018107945.1 Datura stramonium | reverse complement strand
ATATTAAATTTAAAATATATTAGTCCAAATAAATATATGAATTAATATAATTAAATTAATTATTTGAGTCCAATAAATGCAGATTTAATTAATGATCCAATTTCATTGGGTTAGTCCGTCAAATTGGGCTACAAATGATGAATCCCCTTTACTGAGCCCAAGATGTCATCTTTCTAGAGGCCCAAAATCATGCTACATGACAAATAAGGTGGCAATCCAAGTCAAATAAATGAGCCACTAAAATCATGTCACGTGTCAAATGAGGTGACAATCCAAGTCAAATAAATGAGCCAAAAACCATGCCACGTGTCAAATGAGGTGGCAATCCAAGTCAAATAAGTGAGCCATTAAAATCATGCCACGTGTCAAAATGAGGTGGCAATTCAAGCCAAACAAATGAGCCACTAAAATCATGCCATGTGTCAAAATGAGGTGGCAATCCAAGCCAAACAAATAAGCCAATAAAATCATGCCAAGTGTGTAAGTGACATGTTCTAGACAATCAAATCGAAGTATGTCACCAAGGAATATGATTGGTCAGTTCAAATTGACCAATCAAATCACACAAAGGCATCATCCCTACAACTATAAATAGGGGTCCTCATAACTCACAAAAAAAAAATTAAGAACAAAAAGCAAGAAGAGAGCTCGTGGATCAAAGACCGCAAATTTAAGCTACAACTTCAAGCAATCAAGTTCAAGCAATCAAGATCAAGAACGAAGACAAATATCAAGACGTTCAAGATCAAGTTACTTGTTTGTGATAAATAATTCGAAGATGAAGATTCAAGATTAAACTACTTAGGCCCTTGGATCCAAATCAAATCCAAGTTCAACATATTTCATATTACCATTGGGAGAATCAGAGGATTATATGAGATTGTAACACTCATCATACTTGAAATCAAATATTTTGTTATACAATTTTTCTGTCTTGATTATTATTTTTCTAGACTCAAAAATTTATTGCGAATAAGTTTGGCATGCCCGGTGGGACCATCTCTACCTCTCATCTCTCCATATTAAGCACTAAGTTTCAAGAACAAAGAAAAAAATGACATCTAAGAAAGTTGTCTCTACATCTGCTGCTGCTAAGGCTACCGATTCCAAGTTTTCCTCTGAGGTGGAGAACATACTGGATGTTACTACGGGAAGTGTGAGGCCCATCACTAGGAACAAATCAAGCTTGCTGGGACGACAAGCACTTCAAGTGTCGTCTGCATCAGTTCCTATCTTGGACCTTCAATCCTGAAAAGGAGCAAGATTCTTTCCGAGTGAATTGGAAGAAGGAGATGATATCACCGAGATAGTTGAAAAGACATTGGCTCGACTCAGCCCATGTAAGATTAAGAATTTTACCATTCAAAGCGATGATGATATTTTGATCACTAGATCTTTCCCGATTATTCCACGTGACCTATTCCACTCAAAGTTCAATTCGAGGGAGAATCCATGCTTTGCTCTATCATCCACAACGGCTATCCAAGCAATGGTGACTAACACCTCAACTGTTGAAGAACAGCTTTCCAGCTTGACAAAGGCAATTGAAGGCTTAACGAAATATGTGCAAGATCAGGATAATCGAATCGTCAAGTTGACTGATAGAGTTGAAAGTGTGATGGAGGGGGATTCAAGTCATGCACATGGGAAACTTCCTATGGCACAAGACAAAGGGTATTCATCAATGAAGCGAGAACATGTTGCTAATGAACTGCAAGTATCTGCTGAAGGATTGATTCCAATTCATCAATTGAAGGACTTCATTATGGGAACTATCAAAGACAAGTATGATGCTGCTGCCAAGTCTTCCTTTACATACTCGAAGCCATACACTGTTAGAATTGATAACTTGAAGATTCCTACAGGTTATCAACCTCCAAAAGTCCAACAATTTGATGGTAAGGGAAGTCCAAAGCAACATATAACACACTTTGCTTAAACTTGAAATAATGCTGGAACTTATGGAGATTATCTTGTTAAACAATTTGTGCGCTCCTTGCAAGGAAATGCCTTTGATTGGTATACATATCTCGAGGATGGTTCCATTGATAGTTGGGAGCAACTTGAACATGAATTTCTCAATCACTTTTATAGCACGAGGCGTACCGTGAGTATGGTTGAACTCACGAATATACGTCAGTGGAAGGGTGAACTTATCATTGATTTCATCAATCAGTGGAGGAATGCAAACCTCAATTGTAAAGATAGACTTAGCGAAGCTTCTGGGATAGAAATGTGTATCCAGGGGATGCATTGGGGACTTTTTTATATCCTGCAAGGCATCAAGCCTAAGTCTTTTGAAGAATTAGCCATACGTGCTCATGATATGGAGTTACGCATGTCCTCAAGTGGAAATCAAAGACCACCTGTGTATGATCCTCGCAAGGGGAAAGAGAAGGTAGAAGTAAAAAAAGGGGGCAAGTTTGCACCGAAGTTTGAGAATAAAGAGTCAATGAATGTTAATTCCCCACTACCGAAGGTCACCACAAAGCTAAGCAAGAAGCAGAGTGTGAAGACTACATCTTTCCAAAATAACACCGACCGAAAGTTAACTTTGAAGGAAATGCAAGCAAAAGAGTATCCATTCTTGGACTCAGATGTTCCAATAATTTTTGAAGAACTCCTTGCGTTGAAACTCTTTGAGCTACTTGAAATGAAGAGCCCAGATGAAGCTGGGAGGACTAATGATCCAAATTACTACAAATATCATCGATTGATGGGTCACCCCATTGAAAAGTGTTTCATCTTCAAGGAAAAGGTCATGGACTTGGCCCGCGAAGTATAGATATTGCTAGAGGATGAGAAGGAAAGTTCGAATCAAGTCTCTGTCACTTTTGGTTCGCTTGATCCAATCATTCTCTGTAATTTTGTTGAAGTACATGAAGGTGGTGATATCCTAGCTGCACCACCAATAAATATGATTAAATTTGGTGACTTTGAACTAGTTGATGTTAGCGCGTCGTTACTCCTCTCTATGGTGAGCAAATTAATAGTAGAGGATAAATCTCTAGAGGGAAACCAACCTAATGTTGATCATATCGATGATGAAGGATGGATTTTGGTGACACGACGGAGACGCCGAAAAATAAGTTTGCAAAGGGAGCCAAGTAAACAAGTAAAAAGAAGTGAGACGATGAAGAAATACAAATCAAAGCATGATGAAGTATGTGAAGAAAGCAAAAATTGATGTGAATCGCTATCAAAGGCCACATTGTCCAGTAACATTGGGGGAATTCCTGCCAAGCTGGTTTCACCAAAATATATCTCATTGTAATGACAAGGCCTCATGTTATAATATTGATAAAGAAGGGACGCAAAATGAAGGCTTATCATTGTCTCCACTTCCATTTCATGAAAAGCCAATCGAGTCTCTCCCTGAAGAAGTAGACACTTGTGATGCGAAAATCACATTCACCAATGATGATCTCTTGTTGGGTGAAACCTTGCATTACATCCTTTATATATGGTAGGCTTTTTGCGAGGGCATAAAGTAAACAAAATTATGATTGATGATGGGTCTGGAGTCAATATTATCCCCATTCGCATTGTGAAGAAGCTTGGATCTCGATGGATGAACTATCTGAGAGTCGTCTGATGATTCAGGGATTCAATCAAGGGTGGCAAAGAGCCATAGGTATTGTTAAACTGGAAATCAGCTTGGGAGATATGCATTCGACAGCATGGATGCACATGATTGATGCAAAGACCTCATACAATATCCTGCTAGAAAGGCCATGGATACATGTAAACAAAGTGGTTCCATCCACATACCATCAATACTTTAAGTACTTTGAAGATGGGGTTCAAAAGAAGGTAGTTGCTGATGATGAACCTTTGGTTGAAACAGAAGAACACTTTGCAGATGCAAAATTCTACCTAAAGAATCGCATCTCGAAAGAAATTGGATATGGTAGCACAATGCCGATGAAGAAGGTTGATATTGATAAGAAGGCTGATGTCCCGGTTAGAGATATGAAGATTATAGTTGAGAAGGATCGAGTGCTTTCTAATATGAACAAAGTACCCAAGATGAATGGTATATCTTCAAGTGAAGAAGTGACTCATGTTCCCTACTATGTCCCAAAGGTAAGGAAGGTTGATGGCCCATCTTCTGGGTTGCAATATAATGTTTCAAGGGGGTTAACTTTTCCTATTAAAAAAATTGATGCAATCAAATCATCTTCAAAATAGGTGGAAGTATTGGCCAAATCAACAAACCGTAGTCCACATGAGGCACTTCCTAAAAGGTGCACAGATGAGGGTTTTGACCCAAACGCCTACAAGTTGTTGGAAAAAGCTGGGTATAATCCCAATGAACCTTCCAAACTAGGAAAACTCCCGCCTAAAGCTGATGGAAAGGGAAACCATGGCTTAAAACCTACTCAAAAGCTGATGATACAGAAAGGGTATGCTATCAAACAATCGCATAAAGGCTTGGGTTACAAATAACCATCACCAATCCGTATCTCTATAAGAAGGGCAAGCAGCAACTACATTACCGTTGAATAAGAGTTTATGATGTCTAACAAAAGGCCTTCTGTGTTCGAACGGCTTACCAATCCAACTCCCAGAGCTTTATTTTTTGATAGGTTGGGGCCTTTGAAAGGGAAACACAAGCGCCAAGCGAATAATAGAAGGGCAGAAGCACCAGTTTATTCTAGAAAGCAATTTTTTTCGGAGGATTGCCTAAATTTGATTCCTTCTAGAATGAGGCGAGAAACAAAACTTGTAGTTTCATGTGGAAATTTCCTCAAAGCAAAAACTCATACTATAATCCATACTAAGGAGTGTGATGAAGATGAGTAAAGTGTAAGGTCATCATGTCACATCACAATCTGTGACGAGGAAAGTACCTCCCTTCATGTAGACATTGAGGCAAGGTTTGCTGACATTCATGCATGTTATCATATATCCTTTGATCATGGTGATCCTAAAGAAGATGAAGACGTTGAAGATGCACCGCCTGAGCTTGAGGAAGGGGTGAAGACTTTTGTTGATGTATTAAAGGAAGTTAATCTTGGGAGTGATGAAGATCGAAGACCCTCATATTTAAGTGCCTCACTGAATGATGATAAAGAAAATAAATATATTGAGTTGCTTATGGAGTTTAGGGATGTATTTTCTTGGAGTTATAGGGAGATTCCAGGATTAGATCCCAAAGTTGCAGTTCATTATCTCGCTGTGAAGCGAGGTACTCACCCTATTAAACAAGCTCAACATCGATTTAGACTGAACTAGTTCCCTTGATTGAAACTGAAGTCAACAAGCTCATCGAGGCAGGTTTTATACGTGAAGTCAAGTATCCCACATGGATTTCAAGCATTGTGCCTGTAAGGAAGAAGAATGGACAAATTCGAGTTTGTGTTGATTTTAGGGATCTTAACAATGCATTCCCTAAGGATGAATTTGCTCTTCCAATCCCTGAGCTTATGATTGATTCCACAACTGGGTATGAGGTAATATCTTTCATGGATCGTTCGTCTAGGTACAATCAGGTTTGCATGGCACCAAAAGATGAAGAACTTACAGCCTTCTGCACTCCCAAAGGTATATATTGCTATAAGGTGATGCCTTTTGGATTGAAGAATGCTGGTGCTACCTATCAACAATCCATGCAAAATATTTTTGATGACATGCTTCATAAAAATGTCGAGTGCTATGTTGATGACTTGGTGGTGAAATCAAAGAAAAGAGCCGACCACTTGCATGACTTTAGAATGGTGTTTGAAAAACTTTGAAGGTACCAACTCAAAATGAATCCTTTGAAATGCGCCTTTGGAGTTACTTCTGGAAAGTTCCTAGGATTTATTGTTCGACATCGAGAAATCGAAATTGATCAAGCTAAGGTAGATGCTATTTTGAAGATGCCTAAGCATAAATATATTCATGAGTTAAAAAGCTTGCAAGGAAAGTTGGCGTACCTTAGGAGGTTCATTTCAAATCTAGCTGGGAGATGTCAACCGTTTAGTTGTCTTATGAATAAAGATTTCCTTTTCAATGGGATGAAGCTTGCACAAATTCT
This sequence comes from Datura stramonium, assembly GCA_018107945.1. Lineage (NCBI taxonomy): Eukaryota > Viridiplantae > Streptophyta > Magnoliopsida > Solanales > Solanaceae > Datura > Datura stramonium. Next base: position 306,364 of record JACEIK010000531.1, on the reverse strand, counting down.
TTTGAGAGTATAAAATCTTACCTGATGAAGCCTCCGGTTCTTGTAGCTCCGATTCCTGGAAAACCGTTGGTATTATATATTGCGGCACAAGAAAGGTCAGTAGGAGCACTTCTAGCACAAGTTAATAATGAAGGTAAAGAAAGTGCCTTTTATTACTTGAGTAGAATGATGACATCGAATGAGGTGAAGTATTCGCCCATTGAGAAGTTATGTCTGGCACTTGTATTTTCGATCCAAAATTTGAAGCATTACTTCCAAGCTTATGTTGTGCGACTCATATCGAAAGCAAATTCTATCAAGTTCGTCATGTCCAAGCCCGTCTTAAGTGATCAACTAGAAATATGGTACCTCCAATTTCAACAATTTGAAATTGTGTATATCCCTCAAAAAGCAGTGAAAGGACAAGTGCTAGCAGATTTCTTAGCCGACCATCTGATCCCAGATTATTGGGAATTATCTGATGAACTACCTGATGAGGATGCGATGTTGATAGAAATTCAACCTCCTTGGAAGATGTACTTTGACGGCGCTGCACATCGTGAAAGAGTTGGTGCTGGAGTAGTATTTGTCACTTTCTCTGGGGAAGTTTTGCCCTTTTCCTTCTCTCTAACACAACATTTCTCCAACAATGTCGTTGAATATTAAGCACTCATACTTGGACTTGAAATGGTTGTTGAGATAAAACAACTGCAGCTGCAAGTCTTTGGAGATTCCACGTTGGTGATCAATCAAGTTTTGGGTAGTTATGAGGTTAAGAAACCCGAGTTGCTTCCGTATCACAATTATGCTCAAGATTATAAATTGGCTTGGAGAGGTGACTATCCAACATGTCCCTAGGACGGAAAATAAAAGGGCTGATGCATTGGCAGCTTTAGTTTCTACATTGGTATCGCCCGATCAAATGCAAGTCTCCATTTGCCGAAGATGGGTGACACCACCACCAAATGAACATGAAGAAGAAGTTGAGCATGTCATCACAACCTCTGAGGTTGAAATCGAAGACTGGCAACAACCAATAATTGATTCCTTGTGCTATGGGATATTGCCAAAGGATCTTCGACGGAAGACAGAAATCCGACGGTGAGCCCCTCACTTTATTTATTATAAGGATACACTCTACAGAAAATCATTTTATAGGGTGCTCTTACGTTGTCTGGGAACGAATGAATCTGTTCAAGTCATGCAAGAAGCACATTCTAGAGTATATGGAGCGCATCAATCTGGGGCAAAACTTCATTTTCACATAAAAAGGATGGGGTATTATTGGCAGACTATGGTGAAAGATTGCTTGGATTATGCCTGAAGGTGTAAAGCTTGCCAATTCCATGCAAATTTCATACATCAACCTCCAGAAGTATTGCATCCGACTGTTCCCTCATGGTCATTTGAAGCTTGGGGTTTGGATGTCGTTGGACCATTGCCAAAGTCTTCTGGTGGACATTTATACATTCTGGCTGCAACTGATTACTTCTCGAAATGGGCTGAAGTTGTTTCTCTTAAAGAAGTAAAAAAGGAGAATGTAGCAAACTTCATCCAAGTCAATATTATCTATCGTTTTGGCATACCTCGATATATATTGACAGACAATGGCAAACCATTTAGTAACAAGTTGATGACTAAAATATGTGACCTTTTTGGCTTTAACGAACACAATTTATCTATGTATTATGTTGCTGCCAATGGTCTCGCTAAAACATTTAACAAGAAACTTAGCAACTTATTGAAGAAAGTCGTCTCCAAGTCTAAGCGAGATTGGCATGAGAGAGTGGAAGAAACTCTTTGGGCTTACAGGACCACATATAGCACACCAACGCAAGCGACTCCTTATTCACTTGTTTATGAAGTTGAAGCAGTCCTTCCTCTTGAGTGTCAAATTTCATCTTTGCGGCTTGCTATTCAAGAAGGAATCACTGATGAGGAAAATGCTCGGTTACACCTCGAAGAGTTGGAAGCTCTTGATGAAAAAAGACTAGAAGCTCAACAAAAGCTTGGAATGTTATCAAGCCCGTCTATCTCGATCTTTCAATAATAAAGTTCGTCTTAGATGCTTCCAAACAGGTGATCAAGTCCTCTTTGTAAGAAGGCCCCTTATTACTTCTCGTCAATCTGGAAGCAAGTTCTCTGCTAAATGGGATGGGTTCTATGTTGTGCAGGAAATGTACTCAAATGGAGCTTACAAGCTTGTTGACTCAGAAGGTTTCCGAATTGGCCCCATCAATGGGAAATTCATGAAGAGATACTATCCCTGAAGAAAGAGAAGCCCACTCCTGGCCCGCAAGAGTATAAACTATGCACAACTTTAAAAAAAAAGTCCGCTAGGTTGAAAACCTTGCCACAGGTGGCCTAGGCAAAAGTTAGGACACCAAAAAAAATAATTTAAACTCACTCTTCATGAACTACAAAATGATTTGATCCTCTTCACCGAGGTACGTAGGCAACTTAGAGTTTTATTCTAAGTTCAACCTCATGAGTTTAAAAAAGATATATTCCTCCAAGTGATGTTGAAGAGATAGATGATGAGATAAAATCCACCTACCCAACACATAAAGATTATGTTTACATGGGTTCTTTCTTTTTGAACTTCAAACCTTCATCAAATCTTGATGGTTTAATATAATGGGGGCAAACCTCAAAATCAGTTTTCCCAACAAGACGACTACATCTTTTAGCAAATTGTCAAATTCGCAAGTCGAATTCTTTAATTTGCAAAGCCTTTGAGTTGTAGGTTCAAATCCACTATGTAGGCAAGTCAGGAATTGTCAGCTTGCCAGCATTCGAAGCTGATTTCAAAAATCAATCTGGAATATTCCCGAAGGTTTTAAAATTTACATTTTGGAAATATTCCAAATTGACAAGCCTAGTTCCTTGGGGATCAAGCAGATTATAATTTTGGTATTTCTTCATCAAGATATAATTGTTTTTGGTGAAGCTGCACAAATCTAAAATTGTCAGCTTGCTAACATTCACAGTCAGTTTTAAAAAAAAGAAAATTTAATCTGAGGTATTCATGATGACTTCAAAAATCTGAATTTTTGATATGTTTAAAATTGAGAAGTCTAATTCCTAGCGAATCAAGCAGATCGTGATTCTGACATTCATGCATCAGATACGATTTTTTTGGTGTATGCGCGCGAATTTGAAACTATCAGCAGATCAATGTTCAAAGTTTATTTCAAAAAAAAATAATTATTTGAGGCAAAAGGGAAATAGACTTTATTCTTAATAAGAGTATCCGCTGTTGAATTGAATAAAAAAATAAACTAATCTAAACATAATTTGTAATTGATTAAGTCTTGGCGCATAGCTTCCAGACGCTCCCTCTTCTGCTCTAAATTGGTCAAGTCATCATCATTCAACAACTCTACGTCATTGCATGCATCAAAATTCTTTTCAGTAGTTGAGAATCCTAATTTGACTTCTTCAATTTCTTTCTCGGTGGCTTCCAAGAGGACTTCTAAATCCTTCTCTTTTCGGCACAACTTTTCTATCTCTTCTTTCACCTCGCTTAGAGACTGATGAATAGAGGATACTTTTTCAATCTTCTCTTGTTCTTCAATTATGGCATTTGAAAGACGTTCTCTAGCTACTATGGACAACTCTTTTCTTGCAGCTTCCATATCCTTATCATGTCGAGTCAATCGTGCCTGATCATATATAGCAGCAAGCTCAAAAAAGGACTTCATTAATCTCATCAAAGGGGAAACATCCACATCCTTGCCATCTATCTCCTGAGAATCACTTGGACCTCTTCTTTAAGAGAGGAAGCACAATCTACTTCGCTTCTGGAAAGCTTCCCCCGAATCATACTCCAAAGCTCAGAAATAAATAAACATCTTTCGATAGTTTAGGACAACCTTCTTTCCATCGAACACAGATACTGCAACTGTTGGATGTTTTTGCAAATTGGAACCCAGCCTCGCTTTTACAACATCGCGGAGAGTAGAAGTTGCCTCTTTTTCTGTTTTACCTATAGAAGATGATTTTATTGGATTCGGACCAGAAATAGACTCACCACTCTCCGGTGACCCTCCTCTCGGTAAGGCTCCAACACAATTTGGCTGTGAAGGTAAGACAAATAATTAGTAAAAGTCACTATGACATATTGGGTAAAGTAAGAGTTAAGCATACCTCTTTAAAAGTAACGGTCAAGGTCCTCGAAGGGCTATCAACACTGTCAGGAATCTCAAGTACTACTAAACTGCATCTCCTCATTTGTTTGAAGACCTCACTTTTTTCCAACAACGATCTTCATGACTACTAGTACTCTCACCCCGAGATGATCACTTTTTAGAATCATGAGCAAATATACTCAAGGGAAAAGAGTCTTTACCACACTGGTTATCTTAATCATATGCTTGTTCAGTTGGAGCTTCTATAAGTAATTGAGGTCCCTTGCCTTTGCATTGCTCGGATAACATGACCATTAAGGCCGAGGAATTGCCAATCTTAGGGGTTGCATTGCTACATCCTTAAGGTGCGACCTCTGAAATCTTAGTAGAAATTGGCCCAACTACAAGCACTAAGGTTTGCAAATAGCTATCAAGAAAATTCTCATGTATTTTCAACCACCAAGTCTTATAGTCGTCCGCAAAGAGCTTCTTCACATTAGGTATAACAGGTAAAAAATTCGCATGGGACATGGATCGATGCAACACGAAATTCCGCCAATATCTGAGTCCTTCATCTAATGAAGAACTACGATTATCATATGCTGAAACACTTGGGATTCTTTGATAAAATCCAAATTGGCGACTGAACCGGTGTGGACTATATGGCTCAATAATGACCGAGTTTTCGTTTCTCAAAGGGAGATAGCCAAAGCGGATGCTTGCAAAGTAATTTAACTCCAACTCGGGTGCATCATTATTATCAATATAGTCATAGAGCTCAGAATTATTTAATATCGTAGAAGTCCAAGTAATGTTATCTCCTTGGTGGATGCGTTTTCTCGCTTCCTTTTTGTCATAGTATCATGCAACACCCTCTCCTGAAAAAGCTACTATGAGTGGATTAGACGGCCCCTTTGCAAACGCATAATGAGTATTGAAATAATGAGCAATCCAACCATAAACATAATGGATGGGAAAGCAAATTCTGACAAGATCAAGTTATGATGATTGAGAAACTTTACTCAGACCACTAGAGATGCTTTCTAAAACGGGCACTGCGAGACTGATCTTCTGTTTGGTAGCCATCATAGTTGTCATTTTAAAAGTCTTTGGTTGAATAAAATCACCCTCTTCAGAAGGGAGCACGAAAGCACACAACCAACATGACAAAAATTCCGCAAGATATGTTTCCTCCTTCTTTGCAGGCCTCACCCCAAGTTTAGAAAATACCCCTTCCTCGTCTCTTGACCATTGAGATGTTTCAGGTATAGCCCCAGTAGGGTTATGCGTAAATTTTAAGCGGGCAGTCTTCTTCTCCCTTCTCGGCAGAGCAGGTTCGTATCTTAGAGCTTTCTTGTACCAAAACCCTATCCACCTGCTCAAAGAGACTCTTGAGTTGTCAGTCTTGCTCTCCTGCAAATAGTGAAAAGCTGTGAATAAGTACTTGCAAACTCGAGGAATGTATCTCTGGTCCTTCCCATCAACACATGTGAGTTCCGTAGTCTCAGGAATGACCTCCTCATAAAAGGAACCTCTAATTGGCAAGCCTCCAAGGGTATGTAATTCCCATAAAGAAACAGATAGTTCGCCAACAGATATAAGAATTGTATATTTCTTTGGGCACCACGCTTTACAAAATGCTTGTAATATATATGAATTTCGATCATAGGGGAAAAGCGAGGCATAAAAGGCGTCATATATATCCGCGGCAACTAAAATTTCCTGATTTCTACCAAGTGTATCCTCAGCCCACTCCTAATACCCTGGAATATGAAAATATTCACCCTCAAATACTATTGTTTCTCCCCAGTATATTTCTCCTCGAACTATGTGACGACCCATACTAGGAAGAGAGCTTGCAATATTTGTGTAAATGTGATGAGGCGCCTGAAGAGACCACACCTAAGAAGATCGAGTTGTAGTGGGTTTGCATTCTGAAGTCCAATTTGTCACATGAAGTGTGTTTCTAAGAGGTGGTCATGGACCTGCATACCATCCAGTCAAGGGAGTGTGAACCAATAATTTTGTTTGCACTAAACTTTCAGTACTTTCAATAAGATACTTCAGTTTGGATGAAGGAGAGGTGTAGTCTCTAAAATTCACCATCTGGTTAAGCTGCAAGAACAAAAAAAAATAATAATTAAATTGCCATCACCATCCAACTAAAATACACAAGGATGAATATAAAGATCATTACAGACAAGAACATAACCAAAATCTTAAGACGTGGATAAAATTCATCCTATATTATGCCTCAAGTTTGTTTTTTTCAAGAACATAACTAAGATCTTAAGGCGTGGATGAAATTCATCCTATATTACGCCTCAAGTTTATTTTTTTCAAGAACATAACCAAAATCTTAAGGCGTGGATAAAATTCATCCTATTTTATGCCTCAAGTTTATTTTTTCAAGAACATAACCAAAATCTTAAGGTGTGGATAAAATTCATCCTGTACTACGCCTCAAGTTTTGTTTCTCCAAGATCTTAAAGCGTCGATGAAATTCATCCTGTACTACGCCTCAAGTTTGATTTTTTCAAGATTATAACCAAATCTTAAAGCGCAGACGAAATTTATCCTATACTATGCCTCAAATTTGGTTTCTCCAGGATCATAATCAAAATCTTAAAGCGCGGACGAAATTCATCCTGTACTATGCCTTAAGTCTGATCTCTTCAAAGGGAAAATGTGAATATTTAATAAATAATGAATACTCTGTCGATATTGATCTTGCATTGAACCAAAACATATCCTTTTGATTTGTTAAAAAAAATTATACAAAAGGAAGCACGCGCGCGCACAAAAAAAAAATCAAACGCCGGAAGAATACTTACTAAGACGATGAAGATGTGTGCCCTTCCAAGAAATCAGTATAAAATATGAAAGACTCACCTCTATATATAGGGTAAGCAAGCCATGGATATGCTCTTCCCAATTTGAGTAGGACTAGGAAATTTGAT
>JACEIK010000531.1:276807-293096 GCA_018107945.1 Datura stramonium | reverse complement strand
ATGAGGTTTAATTATATATTTTTAGTTTGTTACTTGGAGTTTTATATTGTTCAATATTTTTTCTAACTTTGTCGACGTGATCTGTCCATATAATACTACTATTTTTTTTTTTAGAAAAATATTTAAATAGCTTTCTCATCTCAAATTCAAATAAATTTGATTCTTCTATATTACCTATAATTGATTCTTTTTATTTATTGATATGTTACTCTCTTGCTCTTCCTTGTTTATTATTATTATTGAAGGATTAATTACTTATCAATATATTAAATTTTCATATAACTTTTTTATTAGCTTACTGTTAATTATGTCTTCAATTTTTATTCCATATTTAGAAAATTCATAATTCCTATTGATTTAGAAAAATTTATTATCCTTAAGAGAATTAGGAAACAAAAATATATTATCCTTGAAGGATTTGGAGAACTTTTTTCTTATAAGTTTGGGACTACTTGGGATCTATATAGGCGTTATAGTTGGGGATTCATAAACATTTCATATTCTTCTCTTTCATATTGGAAAACTCTCTTTGCTTCTGTTTGAAGGATTAGACTTAGCCGAACCTCGTTAAATCCATGTGTTGTTTTTCTTCTCTATTTGATTTCTGTGTGATTGTGTGCTAGTTAACCCACGATCTTTCCGTAACAATTGGTATCATAGGAAGGCTAGAGTTTCTATACATAATCAAGGGTTAAGATGCCTTCATTATCTTTAACAAAGTATGAGGTAGAGAAATTCAATGAGGGATCTAGTTTCAGTCTACGGAAGATTAGGATGAGATCGTTCCTGGTGTTACAAGGGTTATGGAAACCAATTGAGGAGGTTTATGTGAAGAGATGAAAGAGTCCGAGAAGGGGATTCATAGTCATTGTTCATGTCGCCCAAATTACACCATAAAATGGTAGAGAATGTTGTTCAAATATAGAAATCAACTGGGTTGGGATCGAATACTATCGAGAATACAAGAGGAAAATTATAATTATAGTGACCACCCAACTTGAAGTCTTTACTTCTAAGGGAAAAGGGGATAATGTTTGAACTATTATTTGTACGATATTTTACCAAGTTACACTATTCAAGAGAAACTAGCTAGGCTGTGCTTCCAAATGAGGAGCAATGCCATTAGCTCTAACTTATAGAATTCACTCGTAGACATGCATGGTCATAAACAATGAGTTTTAAGTTCCTCTAAAGTCTCTCGACCCAATTAGAGGATTATCACTTCAAGTCCTTCTAGCACTTGTATGTATACTAACTAACCCTCATTGAATATTATTGGTTGACTATACTTGCAACTGCCCAAGTCATTAGATGAGGGTTAGAAGTTTGAAATCCCGCTATTCATCCTTTTTCTTAATCTAAGCTTCTTTGGTCAAGAAAGCTAAGAATAAAGGTACATTTTGATGTTTGCAACCACCAAAATCATTAGAGTGAAAGGATGAATAGTAACCATGCAATATTCTAATGGCAAAGTACTACATCTAGAAGACCCAATTACGCAACCCCCATATTAGAAATCACAATCTTAGATGTAGTTTAGCCACACATTTTATCAACAATAAATGTGGAGAAGAGATAGATAAAGAGAAACATTAATGCTTATAATTAATTACGACAAGCTCCACACAAGAAGTAGTTGGAAATTTACTTTAAATTTCTTTGTAAAAAATGCAAGAACTTATCTTTACAAGTGTGAACAAATCTTTTTTTTCGCTTTCTCTGTTTATATTTACTATCTTCTAATATCTAATATGTAAAAAAAGCTAGAATTGCCTTTTAAAGGCTCAAAAGTCAAAGTACAAAATTTACAAAAATGCCACCATATTTTCACTTTGTGATCACAGAGAGGACCACAAAACTAATCTGTGATCTTCATTGTTGGACAAGAGACCGCAGAGTGAGTCTTTAATTTGTTCCATAGGTAATTTGTCAATTTCTGCGACCACCAAATTGATCCGTGCTCTGTATATTTCCCCATAAGTTCGTAGAATAAACCTTGATATTTCTTTTCGCTTTTTATCTCAAACTGATCTGCGGATCACAAAGTGTACCTTTTCATGCCTTGGTTTTCTGTCAAATTCTGTGGTGGATGTGGACTTTATGCAGACCGTAGAATAGTTTTGCAGACCGCATGATGGGCCATTTGCCTTCAACTGCATATTTTGCTCTTCGTCTCCATCTTTTGCTCTTATTTTCTCTATTTTGACATCTGAGTTCATACGCCTGAAAAATCATTAAAATGTTATCAGAAATTTGATCAATTTGTCAGTTGTCAATCATTTTTCAATTTCTGTGACCACAAAATTGATCCGCGGTCTGTAGATTTCCCCATAAGTCCGCAGAATAAACCTTGATATTTCTTTTCACTTTTTATCTCAGACCGATCTGCGGATCACAGAGTGTACCTTTTCATGCCTTAGTTTTCTTTCAAATTCTGTGGTGGATGTGGACTTTTTGTGGACCATAGAATGGTTCTGCAGACCACAAGATGGGCCATTTTCCTTCAACTGCATATTTTGCTCTTCGTCTTCATCTTTTGCCCTTATTTTCTCTATTTTGACATCTGAGTTCATACGCCTAAAACATTATTAAAACGTCATCAGAACTCAGTCTAGAATGTGCTTTGAGGACTTAAGAATTTTATTCTTTTGGTACAAATTAAGACATAATTTCATGGCTTATCAACACCCCTAGCTTAAACTTTTGCTTGTCCTCAAGCAACAAAAATAATTAGTCTAGATCTACTAATAAAGTATTAACGACTATAGTTGGTTCTACTTGTTAATAAACAAGCATGTGACTTCAATAATATATTTTTCCTTCTTTTCAAAGACCAATAAGTGTGCCAAAGCAATCAAATAACTTATTCTTGAAATGCAAGTCTCAGATACTGACTGACTATTACTAGATTACTGATGTACACAAGTATCACAATCCAAGAGTTCTACATGTGCTTATAATATGTAGATCATGTTTCCTCACAACAAAGAAAATTTCCATTCTCACTCATATAACAATTAAAACTGGAAATAATAAGAACAAAATCACTTACACTCACAAAAAATATCAGTGTTGCAAACATTATTCCATAGGCTTGCCCTTATCTTAATTCACCAATGTCCAAGAAAATCTACGTTGTGGATCTCAAAGGGCTTTGTAGGCTTGTAATGTAAGGCTCAGGCTAGTAAGGTATTCATTTTGCTGCAGGTGATTGAACCTTCCCTAAGCATTACTTACATTCTTTCCTCTTCTTCTTTGTTTCTCATTCTACCCCTTTTCGTTAGTGGCCTAGGATTTCCCTTTCTTTCATCCTGTATTCCTCCTTCCTTCCTCCTCATTACACACTTTATTCTTTTTTTTTTACATCAATATGATAATTCTAAGGAAGGATCCCTTTTATCTATCACCATACATTTCTTTTTCTTTCCTAGAGCATGTACCACCCCCAACTTAGACATAAGCCTCATATACATCAAGTGGTCAAGGGTTTGTAATGTGGTGGCAAAAGAAAGGATCAAGAGGCACAAGATGGGAAAACTGAGATCACACAACTCATGGGTAAACTATTTAGGCTTCAAAAGAGGTTTTCTCTCAAGTCAAGGCCTGATATCATATACATAATCTTCATAATTCCTATAACTTCGGTTAAAAAATAATGAGGCAAGTTCTAAATGATGCAAGCAACACAAGAGGAGAGTAATCTAGTCCTTCCCCCTCATAGCACACAAACTACACTAACAACTATATTTTTAACTCACAATTGAGTACATGGCTACATCACAAAGATTTACACACTAGTATTTAGAAAAACAGTGAGGCATGCTTTCACAACAACAATTATTAGACTACATTTGATAACTCATTCTAGAGGGGATTTTCATAAAATCATAACCATCCAATTTACATGCTTCTTATTTACAAGAAAATTACCAACCAAGTGAGAAAACATCATTAATAGGTAAGATTTCTCAAAATACACCATTGAAAAAGAATGTAGGTGAAGAAAAATCAAGGGGGATCTGATAAAAATAAGAATCTATATATACTATAAAGTGAAAGGGTATATATAAACAAGCCAAAAACTGATTTTATTCACAAAAACATTGTACAAGCAATAAAAGTACAAGTACCCCGCACTCCCAACTAAAAATCGTGTATTATACTTAATGTATTAGTCAAAAGAAAGAACAAGAGATGAGGATCTCCCTGTGGGCACTCTAAATGTCCTGCTATGGCTAACTACTAGCAGTGGTGTCTGGGAGAGTAGGAACGGGGTCAGATGAGCAGACTAGATCAGTTGGCTGTGTGGGTGGTGAAAGTGTGTCAATGTGTGGGATTACTGTCTCATGGGAAGCACCCTCTTTCTTCACTACATCCTCTGGATCGAACATAATACCACTAGTGCCTGCCATTAAAGTATCCCTCTAAGATCTCCCCATGGTTGCTGAAACTATGACATCCTCCAGATCTTGCAAGGACTCTATGCCTGCCTATGGGAGCAGCTCCACAAGTATTTCTGTAACACCCCAAAAGTCCCTAAGACTAGACCCTTGATTTGAAGTTTGACCATGCAGAGAAAACTAAAAAATTCCCTTAGAATGAGCCTCAATATGACTCGTAGTAGGAGTGTACAAGTCGTACCAAGGAATCATAGTGTGGAGACCTGAGGGTTCAACAAAAGTGTGGCAAGAACCACGAATGGATCCTATGATTCATACCTTGATTATATGGGTCATAGTGATGTTCTGTAATAAGGAAAATTAGAGAAATGCTCAAGAAATCTTGGGTATCCACCAACCTGGTATGACCTGCGGTAAGGTGGTACGAGCTGTTATTGGCGTTCATGGCAAGAGGTCCAGAGAATGACCAATTTGGCTTGGGAGATATGAGTAGCATGTAACAGATCATAGGATCATGGTATGGTTCATACCATCTATTCATGAGTTGAGATATTATAACGCCTCAGACTTTCGGGCTAAGTTTGGAACTGTTCTAGGTATATGGATAGACCCGAACCCGATGAATTTTATGGAAATAAGATATTAATATCAATTCTTAAGTATAAGAAGTGCATTGGATATAAGTTAAGGTCATAACCTCTAGCATAAAGTTGAGTTGAGAGCTTTCCAACCGATTGAGTTTTTCACATAAGTTCTTACAAGAGTAAACTTTAAACGATTATAACTCCTATTTTACAAAGTATTTTTAGGTGATCCATCATAGAAAATTGAATCTCTTTGAGTTTTCTTTACAACTCATCTGACCTTGCATCTCTCGGAGTTCAGAGTAAAAAGTTATGTCCAATTTAGTGAAGTATTGTGAGGTTTGACGGACAGGACCAGCCCTGTTACCACAAGTCATGGTACGACCCGTAGCACTGGATTGGCAGATTTTTAAGAACATTTTTTCAGAGGTATTTTTGTAATTTTTTATACTTTTAACTCCTAAACTAGGTCATTTTAGGCTTCATACGGGACAAACTAAAGGGATTTACCTAGCACAATCCCTCATTCTACTCAAAATCATCCATAAGTCATCTTCTCCCTTCTTCTCTCAAAACTCAAGAACTAGGGTTTCCTCTCTAAGGTGCAGTAAGCTTCAAGATCTTTAGGGGGATCCTTCAACCAGGTGTGTGGGACTTCAACAAGGATCTTCTTTCATCCTTGTGTTCCAACTAATTTCATAAACTCTAGAATCTTCAATTCTCTAGTAAAGCATGTCTTAGGATTTTGATTCTACGTATGAAATCTCCGATGATTAGCCAGGTCTTTCAAGTTCTTATGATCAATAATTATGTATGTTCATGATTTCACTCTGAATTGCAAGAGTTATACCCATAATTTGATAGTACATGATTCCTAAGATTCAACCCATGATTTAGCATTATCTTTTGAAAATATGGTCCGTTGGAAACATATGATTTAATTATGATTTCAGTACATATGATTTACACTATGACTTGGGTCTATGATTTTCATGAATTCAGTATGATTAGCATGTTTATGGTTCTCTAGACTCTCAAGGCTCTTGCTAGCTAGAAAGTAGCCTTGACTAGTCTTAGAACATCAGTTTTGAGCCCTCAGTATTAGCATGTTCATGGTCCTTTAGGCTCTTGGGATCTTTGTTTTGTAAAGTGGTACTGACTAGTCTTAGAGCATTAGCTTTATACTTTCAATTTACAGATATCTTTATGTTCAGTTGGGAGTAGTACTTAGCACCGAGTAGGCCAGTGTTCCAGCATACCCAGGTTTCAAAACCTACATGCTACCGTAGGATAAGGAATTTTCAATAGTAAAGAATGTTTCCCTTAGCTCGAGGAATATGGGATCCTCGCTAGTAAGAGTGTCTCCCTCACCTCAATGGGCGCATACAGGGGCCGTCATTAGTTATGATTGTCTCCTTGAGTTCACGAGTGATATCATGCTAGTTATAGTTCTTACGCTTAGCAAGATATGAACAACCTTCCAATCAGGTTATAGATAGGGATCCATGAGGCTCACATTGGATTTTTTCGGTTAATAGGCTCTCCCACAATATAGTTCCAGTTTCAATTCAGTGCAGTTATGTCGATTACAACTTTTGATTTATAATTACATATTCAGTCTTCAGTACATGTACATGACCCTTAAAACTGGTTTTACTTGTATTTCATTAAATGTTTTCAAACTAGCATACCATGTCAGTGTTCATGCATCTCCGATAGGGTCATTCTACGTTACCTCAACTTACATAATCAACCATGTTTTATGTACAATCTTTTCTCATATTTATATCACGTTCTTAGTTTCAGTTATGTTTCCCACATACTCAGTACATTTCAAGTACTGACTGTATATTCTATGTGCTATATCATTTTATGATATAGGTTCAGGTATTCAGACTAAGCCTCGCGGTTAGACATGTTCCAAACTTTGTCAGCTAGCAGTGGTGAGACCTTATCTTCTATGGACGAGTGTTATGTTTTCCTTTATTTTAGTATTATTTTAGTTTTGATTTTGGAGTTAGCTGGGGACATGTCCCAGCATCTCATCAAACTAGTAGAGGCTTTCAGATAGTGTAGGGTAGTATCAGCTTATAACTCAGTGTTGTTAACGAGCTATGTCCTTATGCATAATGAATAGTTTACATTTCAGTTAGCTTCCGCTAAGTTTTCTGTTTAAAGTTAGATTATGTTAGAATTATGCTAGCCATGGGTTAACTTAGAGCCATTCGTGGTTCTAAGTCCCATGTCGCGTCTGGGGTCTATGCTCGGGTAGTGAAAATTTCCTCGTTGATCTCCATATCTTTCTCATCATCAGGAGACTCACGTGTACTCTCAGACGAGTGCCCGCCAATCGGTTGTGCACCTGAAGGAGGGGATGTGGGTGCCATGTCTTCTGCTGGATTCTTCCTCAAAAATGGATCTATCAATAGAAAGTATAGCTCTGTGACTTAAGCTCATCCACATATTTCTGGAGTACTGAGAAGTCTTCTCTGAGGACTATTCATATTAGTCATGCCACTAGCCTCAACTCTAACAAGTCTATCAGATAGTCTACTCAATGTGTCTGATTGGGCCTATCGTTGCTGTGAGAGAGGCATAGATGAGTGATAGATCTATCCTGATAATGTTTGGAATGGTTTGCTCCAGCCTGGCCACCTTGGCTTCTGTACTACGCGCCAACTGTCCTAAATTCCATGAACCTTCATCAAATGGGCATTTTAGATTTTAAAAGCTTAAGACATGATTTAAAGAAAAAAATAATTAAACATGCCCATCATTCATAATTCAATAATTAAAACTCAATTAAATCGTATCCATGAAGAGAAATCACATTCTCATGCATTTGAGTAAAACCCCCATAGACTTGAATAGGAGGATTCACGATTTAAATTGAGATTTGGGCATGGGTGGGGAAGAATCTCACCCATTCTAAAACCCTACATTCCGTGGAATGGATTGATTTCGAGGTTCCTTGAATACCCACAAAGAAATTGATGAAAATTTGGGGAAGAAGATCTTGAATCTCCCAAAAAATCTCTAAGCTTGTGCATGAGAATGGGCATGCATAAAGGACTTAACTCATCTTAACACACTAAGAAAAATACACAAAACGACGTAGTTTTGGGTCTTATATCGTGAAAAAGTTGAAAATACCCTTAATGAACCTTCCCTGAAAACTGGCCAAATGGAACCCACGGGTGGCACCAATGGGTCGTGGAAATCACCCACGGCCTGTCCTGTCTCTCATTGTATGGACTGCTGAAGACCTATGCTCGGAATCAATCAAGGGACCATTAGGACTACCCGTCACGACAAGCAACGGGTCGTTGTCTCCCTCCGTCCATGCCCACTGGAAAAACTTGATCTCCAACAACGATTACAAACCACGGCTCATGGTTCCTACTAACGGGTCGTTTAGACGCCTGTTGGAAGCCACCTGAAAAACCTAACTCCTTCCCACAACTGCTAACGATGGCCCATTTTTTCACACAACGAGTCATTCTACCTCCCGTGGTTTACATTGCCAGTCAACCTGATTCTAGCCACGACTGCAAAGGACGGCCCATTGTATCTCACAATGGGTCATCCTACCAACCGTTGTTTACACTACCACCTGAACACCTGAACCCACGACCACCAACGATGGCTCGTGGTTATTTACCACGGGTCGTTGTACCTGTCATCCTGCAACTTTTCCCCATTTTCAGCAGTTTTGCATTTTAGCTTCCCGGGTCTACTCCTAAGCACTTTCGGGGTATTACAATATCTCCCCCTTGGGAACATTCATCTTCGAATGTTAGAAACACGCAGAAAATAGAAACATACAATTTATCATAGCCATATACTGATCATTTTAACCGAAAATTTCAAGGAAGGACTACCTCCGAACCAAACCACATAGCTGAACTAATCTTATACTTCACATACACATTCATAAACATAAAAGAAACTTGTACACATGAACTGAATATGAAAACTAGATAGAGTCATAAGGTAAAACTGATACATCAAGTCAGAACCGAGCCGGTAGAGAACAATTGTGGATATCTAGCCATCATATCCGCTTCGTCTTCCCACGTAGCTCCCTAAAATTTTAACCGAAGCTACTTCTTTGTTTCTCAACTTCCAAACTTGATGATGCAAGATTTCAATGGGAATTTCTTCATAACTAAGGCTGTCCTTCACCCCAATGTTGTTTACCAGGACTACCAAGGCTGGGTCACCCAAACACTTCTTCAAAAGTGACACATGAAAGACAGGATGAACTGAAGATAACTCCGATGGCAAGTCCAACTCATATGCCACCTTACCAACTCTTCTCACAACCCGGTAGGGACCCGCATAGCGGGGACTGAGTTTCCCTTTCTTTCCGAACCGCATGCTCCCTTCATGGGAGATACCTTTAGAAGTACCCAGTCGTCCACATTAAACTCCAGATCCCTTCTCCTCACATCAGCATACGATTTCTAACAACTCTAAGCGGTTTTAACCGGTCCCTTATCAAAAGAACCTTCACCATCACCTCGTGAACCGAGTCTGGTCCTATCATAGCTACCTCGCCAACCTCAAACCATCCGATGGGAGATCTACACCTTCGCCTGTAAAGAGCCTTGAACGGTGCCATTTGGATACTGGAGTGATAACTGTTATTATAACCAAACTCGATTAAGGTCAAATGATCATCCCAACTACATTTGAAATTCATAACACATGCCATCAACATATCCTCAATGGTCTGAATGGTTCGTTCTTCCTGGCCGTCTGTTTGCAGATGGAAGGATGTATTGAGCTTAACTTACATCCCAAGCCCCTTATGAAAAAACCGCCAAAACTGAGAGGTACTAAGTACCTCAGTCTGAGATGATATACAAGGGAACTCCATGAAGTCGAACCAACTCCTGAATATACAACTTGGCATAATCATCCGCTGAATCCATGGTCTTGACCGGTAGAAAGTGTGCCGCCTTAGTTAAGCTATCCACCACCACCCAGATGGAGTCATAGTGTCGGCGAGTACGAGATAGGCCTGTAATGAAATCCATATTTATTTCCTCCCACTTCTAAGTGGGAATGCTAATATCCAGAAGTACACCTCCCAATCTCTGATGCTCAACTTTCACTTGCTGACAGTTCGGACATTTAGCTACGAACTCCACAATATCCTTCTTCATACCGTTCCACTAATAGATTTCTTGCAAGTCCCGATACATCTTCGTGGATCCTGGATGGATGGAGTATCTAGTACCATGTGCCTCATGCAATATCCGAACTCTCAAATTATCAACGTCCGGAACACATATCGACCCTGGTATCATAGCATACCATCTCCCCCATGGGAGAAAACCTCCACCTTTTGACTCCGCATTGCTTCCTTCAGCTTCATCAAAATCGGATCCTTATCTTTCTTAGATTTGACATCGACCACCAAGGACGATTCTGACCCATTTTGCACAATAATGCCGCCATCAGTCGAGTCAATCAATCTAACTCCCAGTCTTGCAAGTCGGTGGACATCCTTCACCAACTCCTTCTTTCCCTCATCCACGTGGAACACACTCTCCATAGAGAGCCTACTAAGTGCATCCGCAACCACATTGGCCTTGCCCGGGTGGTAAAGAACACTCATGTCATAGTCCTTAAGTAACTCCATCCACCTCCTTTGTCGAAGATTTAGATATTTCTATGAGAACACATATTGCAAGTTCTTATGATCCGTAAATACATCCACATGGACCCCACCCCGTACAAGTAATGTCTCCTTATCTTCAATGCAAACACCATCGCAGCCAACTCGAGATCATGGGTCGGGTAATTCTTTTCATGAAATTTTAGCTATCTCGAGGCATATGTGATAACCTTCCCACGCTGCATCAACACACATCCTAGTCTGACTCTCGAAGCATCACAATATATAATAAAGCCTTTAGTACTCTCGGGCAATGTCAACACTGGTGCTGAAGTGAGTTGGGTCTTCAACTCTTGGAAGCTTTTCTCACAAGCATCCAACCATTGGAACTTCACCTTTTACTGAGTCAACCTGGTCAGTGGGGCTGAAATTGATGAAAAGCCCTCAACAAATCTTCGGTAGTAGCCAGCTGTCCCAAGAAACTCCAAATTTATGAAAGATTCACCGGTCTGGGCCAATTCTTCACCGCCTCAATCTTCTGGGAATCTACCCTTATGACTTCGCTTGACACCACATGTCCCATAAATGCTACTGAGTTTAGCCAAAATTCACACTTGCTAAACTTTTCATACAACTTACGATCCTTGAGGGTTTGCAACACTATTCTCAAATGAGTGGCATGCTCCTCCTTGCTCCGGGAGTATATAAGAATGTCATCGATGAACATGATCATGCACATATTTAGATATGCCTTGAATACCCTGTTCATTAAATCCATAAAAGCTGCAGGGGCATTGGTTAGTCCAAAAGACATAACAACAAATTCGTGGTAACCATACCGAGTCCTAAAAGAGGTCTCTGGAATGTCACTCTCCCGAACTCTGAGCTGGTGATACCCAGACCTGAGATCGATCTTGGAGAAGCACTTGTCACCCTGAAGTTGGTCAAACAAATCATCGATCCTGGGTAAGGGGTACCTGTTCTTGACGGTAACCTTGTTCAACTGCCGATAGTCAACACACATGTGAAGGGAACCGTCCTTCTTTCGAACAAATAGAACTGGTGCACCCCATGGAGACTGGCTCGGTCTAATGAAGCCCTTATCCAACAGATCCTTTAACTGATCTTTCAATTCCTTTAGTTCGATTGGGGCCATCCTGTAGGGAAGAATAGAGATAGGCTGTGTATCCGGTAATAGATCAATACCAAAATCAATTTCCCTCTCCGGAGGAACTTTGGGAAAATCATCAGGAAACACCTTTAGATATTCGCACACCACCGGAACTGACTGAATAGTCGGGGTCTCGGACTCTACATCCTTAACCGTAACTAGGTGGTACATGTAACCTTTAGAGATCATCTTCCTTGCCTTAAGATAGGAAATAAACCGACCTTCTGGTACCGCTGAACTACCCTTCCACTCCAACACTGACTCACCTGAAAAATGAAATTCCACCGTACAGGTCTTACAATTAATTGAAGCATAACATGCAAACAACCATTCCATGCCAAGAATAATGTCAAAGTTAGTTATGGCTAACTCTACAAGGTTTGCGGAGGTAACCTTATGCAAACACAGTGACCGAGCATTCTCTATATACTTGTCTAGCTACGACCAAATCACCAACAGGGGTCGAAACTGAAAACGGTTCTGACAAAGTCTCGGGACTAACTCCAAGGCTACTAGCAATGTAAGGATTCACGAAAGACAAGGTAGCTCCCAGATCTAGCAAGGCATAAACATCAATATGAAAGACACACAACATACCAGTGACCACTTCTGGCGAAGTCTCTTACTCCTGGCGCGAGGAAAGGGCATAAAATCAATTTTGGTGCTGTCCGCCACCTCCACTAGTCGATGCGCCCTGCGGAGCGGAATGGGCTGGAGCTATTGTTGTCCTGGTGGCCTGTGCCTGACCCCTATCATCACTTGTCTAGCATATGGGCACGCTCGGCGCATGTGCCAGATCTACCACACCCATAGCAAACATCTAAACTGAGCAGGCACTCCCCAGCATGACTCTTGCAGCACTTTCGGTAGGCTGGAGAGGTATACTCTAACTGGGTGCCCCTCTGATACCTCGACCCTGAAGCCCTACTCCTCTGATCACTCCTGGGCTTGGATGGAACACTAGCTGATGATGGTGCTGGGGCTAGTGACCTCTGCTGAAATCGTGGACGGTAGCCACCACTGGACCTCTGATGCAGAAACCCATAACTATCCGTCCAAGCCCTCTTTGCCTCCTTCTCCCTCGCATGAGCCACCTCCATCTGCTAGGCGTACAACACTATGCGAGGAAAGTCCATATCCTGGTGAAGCATGAGAGTCCTGCAATCCTTATCTAAATAACCAGCCACACCATGAACTAATCGTCTCACCCGCGCCCTCTGATCCATCACTAACTCTGGGGTGTACTTTGACAAATGAGTCAACTCAAGCGAATACTCCAGCACTGTCATCTTTCCTTGCTTGAGGTTCACAAACTCAGCTGCTTTCAACTCCCTCATCTCTCGAGGGAAGAACTTGTCGAGAAAGGCCATGTGGAACTCATCCCAGCTAATAGGGCCCGCTCCCATTGCCCTGCTATCCTTCCATTTCTTGTACCAAATATGAGCGACCTCTTTTAGCTGGAGGCCAAGTCCATGCACTCCCCATTTGTCACCCCCATAACATAAGTGACCTTCAAGATCCCTTCAATGAACTCGTGTGGATCCTCGTCCACCTTTGATCCCATAAACTAAAGAGGGTTCATCCTCAAGAAGTATCTAATCTGAGCCGCCGATGCATTGCCATTCTGTGGGACCTGCGCAAAAGCCTGCTGGTTGACCTGAGCAGTCAAGGCCTGCACCAACATCTGAATAGACGCCAGAAACTCAGCGTGGGCAGCTGGCTCTGGTGCTTGGGGCTCCTGAACAGGTAGGGCTTGTTGATGCCCATGGTCATTGCCATCTACGTGGCCTTCATCATTTCCATTCATCCTTTCGTTCATTCTTTTAGGGGCCATAATTTTGCAATTGTGAATAGCACGAATTAGAAGGATGAAGAGGTTTTTCATCGCACGACATAGAACATGAAAGAAGGGAACGTTTCCTAAACGTCTAGTAGCCTTTTCGTCATAGGTGTGGTGTGCTTCATGCCCATGAAAAAGACTCTACTTAACGCGGCTTTCAGATACCCTAGGACACCCAAGTTTTTCACGACCCGAATGTACACCCGGATCATAGAAACGAGACAAGGGACCCCGAGAGACCCCAAGTGGATCCATTCCACATGCATATAACTAATCTCGTTCAAATAAGCGGAATGATAATAAAAAACATAGTGGAAACGTAATTATAGCATGACATTAGGAAATACTGGACATTTACATAGCCGAGTACTACATATTTGTCTGAAAGCCTCTAATACATAAGATGAGTGGATGAGACAACATCCCCAACTAACCCGACCAATACTGAAACATAACTAACAAGAAAGTTTGGGAAACGGCCCTCGGAACATGAGGACTCACCAATAAGCTGAAAGTGTAAATTGAGATGCGCTAAGGATGAGGATGAGCCTGAGATCCGGACCCTGTATCATGAAACAATACAGCATAGAAAGTATGCAGTCAGTACGTGGAATGTACCGAGTATGCAAGGTAAGTAAAACGGATATTTAAAAGTAAAATAGAACTCATAAGTAAATGTAGGAGAAGAACATCATGCATATATCATAACTCCAAAGAAAAACATAAGGCTCCAGGCTTTCAAATCATTCATAATTGTAATCATAAGTAAACATTATCGAAACATAACTTGAGCCAATAACATAAATATAACAATGCATAAAACATGCGGAACAATGGGAAGGACTCGTCATAACCGACACCATCATGGTAGAGCCTTTCATGATGCCCTACTATCTTGCTCAAGTGGGCAGAGCCGACCCTGGCTTGCCATGCGAGTTCATGCATTAGACGTGATATCACATTTGAGGGGATCATTATCAATACATCATATTATTTAGAAACCCACGATGACACGTGGTTATGAGACACAGGCGTAGTCCTTTGAATGTTGAGCTGCTCGGTGCTAGACATGGCTCCCAAAAACATGCATATAGGCTCATACATAAATCAATAACATCATGCATTAAGATTCATTGGCTAAAATAAAACATTTATCGTCATTGATCCCCTTTAAAACATGCTTAGCCAAGAATCAGAGGCCCTTTTCATCAGCCAACAACATAAATCAATAAATCATATAATTCGCTTCATAAATCATAAATCATAAATCATTTATCAACATGTGGGCATTGCCAATAGTTCATCATAATCAATTCTTTCAAAATATGCACATAAACATGGTTAACTTGAATTCATGATTTTCCATCATCAATAAATTCAAAATATTATATATTCATCGTAAATCATAAATTCCATGAACCTTCATCAAATGAGCATTTTAGATTTTAAAAGCTTGAAACATGATTTAAAGAAAATAATAATACAACCTGCCCATCATTCATAATTCAATAATTAAAACTCAATTAAATCATACCCATGAAGAGAAATCACATTCTCATGCATTTGTGTAAAACCCCATAGCCTTGAATAGGAGGATTCATGATTGAAATTGAGATTTGGGCATGGGTGGGGAAGAATTTCACCCATTCTAAAACCCTACATACCCGAGAATTGATTGATTTCAAGGTTCCTTGAATACCCACAAAGAAATTGATGAAAATTTGGGAAGAAGACCTTGAATCTCCAAAAAAATCTCTCTAAGCTTGTGCATGAGAATTGGAATGCATAAAGGACTTAACTCATCTTAACACACTCAGAAAAATACACAAAACGACGTAGTTTAGGGCCTTATATCGTGAAAAAGTTGAAAATACTCTTAATGAACCTGCCTTGAAAACTGGCCGAATGGAACCCACGGGTGGCACCAACGGGTCATGGAAATCACCCACGGACCATCCTATCTCTCTTTGTATGGATTGCTGAAGACCCATTCTCAGAATCAATCAAGGGACCGTCAGGACGACCCATCACGACATACAATGGGTCGTTGTTTCCCTCCGTCCATCCCCACTAGAAAAACTTGATCTCCAATAAGATTACAAACCACGACTCGTGGTTCCTACTAAAGAGTCATTGGGACGCCTGTTGGAAGCCACCTGAAAAACCTAACTCCTTCCCACAACTGCTAACGACAGCCCATTTTTTCCCTCAACGAGTCGTTCTACCTCCAGTGGTTTACACTGCCAGTTAACCTGATCCTAGCCATGACTGCAAAGGAAGACCCGTTGTATCTCACAATGGGTCATCGTACCAACCATTGTTTACACTACCACTTGAACACCTTAACCCACGACCACCAACGACGACTCGTGGTTACTTACCACGGGTCGTTGTACCTGTCGTTTTGCAACTTTTCTCCACTTTCAGCAGTTTTGCATTTTAGCTTCCCGGGTCTATTACTAAGCACTTCCGAGGTATTACATGCCCCAAGGGGGGGACTTAAGCTTGATATCAATATCGTGGTAGCGTTTTTAGCCTTGGAAAGGCTTTAGATGGATCTGACCACTTGAATCTGATAGTCGAGACCACGTAAGCTCTATCGTGGTAATGTCAATTATATGATGAATTCCTCGTGATTTAAGTTATGCGTGTTTATCATTCATGATAT
>JACEIK010000531.1:252953-266797 GCA_018107945.1 Datura stramonium | reverse complement strand
GTTGTACCTTAATTAATGTCATTTATTACATAAGAACCCATTGGATGTCTGAAACGACAATACTACACCTCAACCCAAAAAACCCTTGAACACTGTCTAAAATATCATCAATTATGTTGCAAAATCAAATTACATGTCTGTGGGTCAGATATCAGTTCCCATCGTCTTCAGGGGTCCTAATGGCGCTATAGCTAGAGTTGGTGCCCAAAATTCTCAGGTATATCAGTGAAGGAAGTTCAATCAAAGGCATAACTTGAAAAGATTGTCGGTGATGGATCACTGACGATTTTTCACTTCTGGGCATCATGGTGTGAAGCTTCTAAGCACATGGACCAAGTCTTGTCTCACTTATCTACTGATTTCCCACATGCCCATTTTCTAAAAGTAATCAAATCTTCTAAGTTTTCATAATACATGTGCATATATGAAAGAGAAGCCCAAAAATTTTATATCTTTTTTAGTTTATTGATCGTTTTTTGGTATTATTTTTGGATATATGATTGCCGCTTTTTTTTTCTTACTAAAAAAGAAAAGCAAAATCAAGATAGCTTATGGAATTTTGAATGATCTATGAAATATATTGAAGGCTTATTGATATATTTCCTGCTTCATATGTTCTTGTTAGGAGTTGTTTAGGCTTTTTTCGGTAACTACGGAGTGAAGGGTTTAGGGTTTTGTACGCTTTTGGCTTCATGATATGAAACTTTTAAGCATATGGACCAAGTTTATATCTTTTTTATTTACTGATAGAGTTATGATATTTTTATTGAATAGATTTTTATGTGGCTTATGGAATTTTGAATGAACTGTAAAACACCCTTATGAATTTTTATTTTCTGTTTGATATGCTCTTTTTGTTTGGAGGGAGTTCTCTGGGTTTGTTTTGGATTGTTCAGTTGTTTAAGCATAGGAGCAGCAACTTGGAGATTATAGGTTTGAATCTGTGTTTACCATTGGTAGATTAGTCAAATGTATGTAAGCCGGTGCCAGATACCACATTCAATAAGATTTGGGAAGATATGCTTTGAAGGGTTTGGATTTTTGTAGCTCATTCTTTTAGTGACTGTGAAATTTTTCCTTTTGGGGAGTAAATCTTGGTTTGTAGTAATCATCAATTAGTTGAGAGTGGTTTTTTCGCTTGGCTCTACAGACAGTTTTGCTATAGAATGTGGTAAATTGTCCAGTTTTAGATGGACCTTCTATAGAACTTTTTATTATCAAGGCAATTATATTGAAATATTTTTGTTCAAGCTTTAAGTAGCCCGAAAGAAAATTAAATTTCTTCTGTCAATATAAATATCTTTATTCTATCAGATAATATTTGTATCCTTTTCCCTGCAGATTTGATCAGTTTCCACTCTCTCTTTTGTCTCTGAAAGGAGTTAAAGATGTTGGATTATTCTAAAAGGTTAGCCTTTACATTTGTTAGAAGCTTGAAGCATAGTGTGTTGAGATGTCATTGATCTGTTAGTATATAGAGGTTGATGGCTTTGTAAATGATAAGTCCAGTTGTGTTACTTCAACCGGTCTGAAACTACATGCATAAACATATTATGTATTAGAGTGCTATCCCAACCTTGTCTGTTGCAAGGTTTTTGGCTTATTCACTATTATATGTGTTTATGATGACAGTGCCTATTGTAATCAATTGTATTTGGTAGGCAAAGACGTTTTGGCCAAGGCAAAGACCGGTACTGGGAAAACTGTAGCATTTTTGGTAAAACACTAAATCTTTTCCATCAGAGAGTTGCAATCTCTCATATAAAAAAGGGATTTGTGCTCACTAATGTCATCTGTTATCATTGGTGTTCCGTTTCTATGATGTTTATAACTTCCTTGGTGACTTGTGTAACTGAACATCCCTACATCCCAGATTTCTTGGAACAGGACTGACGTCAACACCATTATTCGAACTGAAGGATGAGTATCTTCATGTTATAATGTTACCAATATGTGTTTTCTTTTGTTTTGTTGAATAATAAAAGTGGAAGCCACTATTCCCTAAGTTCTCTTATATTTGAATTGCTCTGCGTAAAGATTAGGGTTTAAACCCAGAACCTTGTGCCCTTGCAGCAAAAAAGTGTTTTCCTCACTGGTTTAGTTTGTTATTTTTGGTGTTCCATTTCCTATAACTTCCTTGGTGACTTATTCTATGAATGATGAGTAACCTTGTTCTTATTGCTAATATGTGGATTTTCGTTGTTGAATGGGAAGAAAAATGTTGTTAGCTATAGTTCTAAAGAAAAACATAATGTAGTTCGCTATTCTTTGTCTTTGCTTAAACATGGAATTCCCGTGCTTAAATATCATGGTGAGAATTCCTAAACTTGTCTTTACTAATTTCAATAGTGAATCTTTCCTAAAAACTGCATATTTTTTTAAAAATATTTCTGAGAACTCTCTTCATCAATATTAATATTGGATATGGATTGATAAGGTCAAGGAAGATGTTCTTTGTGACAAACTACATGACCAGTTTCCTTGAGTGAAAACCTTGATGTAAAAAAAAATACTACTTACATATTAGAGGATTTTCATAGTTGGTATCCATAGAAATTTTCCTGTGTCTAGCATAAGAAGAAAATAGAAAAGGATAACCTCCATTTTTCCAAGTAACATATTCACCTATCTTTCATTTTTTAACTCTAATATCATGAAAGTGATTAATAAAATATTTACAAAAATTGATATCACATGATAGTTGATAACCAGATATCACTAGATAGTTGATTGTGTTTCAAGTTTTGAATAGAACTTCTTAATTTTTTTTTATTTTGAAGAAATTTATAAAGTTACTTTATATACTATGGATCAGCAAGTTGTATATTGTTTTGACTTTACTATTAAAAACTATTTGGTCAATTTTAATAGAGTTAAATTATATTTAGACTTGAAATTAAATTCGGTAAACAAAAAAGGTGAAGATGATGCACTTCAATTATAGTGCTGAGAGTGCTGTATTTATATACGATCTGATTCTCGATATCTTTGGATGATTATTGTTCTTTGGAAAAAGTATGTGCGGTTTTAGTACTCACGCTTCACCTTCATAAAGCATTATATACACAAGAAATGATGGACAAACTAAAGGGAAGCTAAAATTTTTTAGTACATGTAGTACTTAAGGACAAAGTTGTTTCTATCTTGGGTCATGGATCTTGCCTTTTTATTTAACTTTAGATTTTATACGTAGATAAGTAACTTTAGGTAATTAATTAGATTTTTTACGGGTCAACTTGTCTCATTTGTTTAGGCGCTTTTCTTGGTAAATTTCTTTCATATCAAGAGAAAACCGAGGAAAAGAGGACTAACACCTATTTTCTTATTGAGTTATGGCTTGAATGGATTACGGTAACCTAATTTTTAAGTATTCAAATATTAACTCTGTTAAATTAATCATGTTAAAGATTCTACAAAAAATGATATAGAGTTTGATAGTCATTTTAAAATATCGAGAAAATGAGCGGCATCGGCGAGATCATGTTGGCCTAAACCATTCTAATAATTTGATTTCGGCTTTCCTTCAATTGAAGTTGTGGTAAAAATCACCCCCAACTGCTTCGTGATCAAAAGCCACAGGTTAAATTGCTTGTGATATGCCCCTACGGTGAGCTTGCAACTCAAGAAGCCGCGAGGCCAACACCTTGTTGAAATATCACCCTTCAATTGGGGTTCAAGTTGTTATAGGAGGAACACGGCTTGCACTTGAGCGAGAGAAAGGATGCAAGAAAATCCATGTCGAGTAATTATTTTTCTAAGAAGGGCAACATAAGTCATGTTAGATGGGAGTAATTATTATTGTATACTTAATTCATTATAAAGTTCTTTGTTTACAAATATACATGGCTCTTGTGATAAATAAAGCAACGTCTCTCACAGATGAAAGAAGAATTCAATTAGATGAAAATTGAAAAATTAAGTCTTTATATTTGTTCCTTTCTTTGTCTTCTTCAAGGTAAGTCACATGAGATTTGCTTTCCTTGTCACATGTAGCGTTAGTAAACCTTTCTCTCTGTTTGAATAGATGGAGGAATGAATGTCTCACCTCTTCTTATATGAGTTTTACGTGCATTTTGGCCCGGCTTGCTTCTTACTCTCTATAAGCCATTCTATGACTTACTTTTGTTAGCTCATATACTTGTTAGCAGATGGGCTTTAGTTTTAGGTAGTCTTATGCCTATTTATAGGCGCCCCTTCCCCATTGTAGCGTATTGTCTTATTCTCTTATGTAACTCTGCAGTTAGCCTTTTGACTCTTTCACTCTTGTTAAAATAAACACTTGTTATATATCAACATGGTATCGGAGGCTGAATCATCGATCCTCCCTATTTGCTTAGCAACCACTAGGTGCGCGGATCGGGCTCTGTTCACTTTGGGTTTCTTTGCCAGCTAGATCAGTTTAGATCTCTTGTTCGTAGGGTTGGTTTGTTGCTTATTTGGGTTAATTTGTTTCTTCATTTTGTCACCAAGTAAGCCAACTCCATTGACCCTATTGTTCTTCTTGTTGTTGGTTTGGTTTGATTTGGACCGGGGTATTTTTATTGTTATTGTTTTGGGGTTGCTTATCTTGTTGTATTCACTTTGATTTTGTCAATATGGCTGGAAAAGATGATTCTCTCCAGTCCATTAACACTCAATTAGATGAAAAAAATTATGCGTATTGAAATTATGTCATGAAGAATTTTCTTCTGGCAGAATATGTGGGGCTATGTCATGGGGTTAAACCAAACCTAAGGATGAGAAGGCGGAGGATTTTATATTGTCGGTGGATTTATGGGAAAGCGCTAACTCAAGGTTATCACTTGGATTAACAACTCAGTAACTCCGTCAATTGGTATACGGTGGTTAAATATGACACAAAGAAATGCAGGATCATTTGGAGGAAGCGTACCTGTGATCTAATTTTGCGGCTTGATTACCGGTTGGAAGTATGATATTCGTTGCTCTTTCAATTGAATCACTATGAGCATTGAGATTACTATACTCTATATCTGATTTGGATCGAAATTTAAAGCCACTTCCCTTGGAATACAAATTGAAAGATTTTGCGTACGTATATTGCTAGGAGGGAAGAACAATGTTTGGTTCAATTTTTGATGGCATTGCATTACGGTTTTGAAGATTCAACGTGGAACAATCCTTCATCGCTCTCTCCCTCCCCTCACGATTGATTCGATTGTCCATGGTGATTGAAGAAAGGGCGCTCGTATCAAGTCTCGATTGGATAAAGGGTCGCACCTACTACTCCTGGCTGTGTTCTTCTTCACCAGGATCGGTCTAGACCCTGCCGTTCTCGGACTTCAAATCAATCGCGACGATCTCCTAAAGTTGCGTTTGATGAGTGTGCATTTTGCAAATAGAAAAATCATTGGAAGGCTCGATTAATCGGGTTATTGCTCAATGAGGCTAGTCTGAGTCGACAACGGAAGAATGGATAGCCACGCTCCTTTGGTGCCTCCCACGTCCTCCACCCAGTTCCACTGTGCTGGCTGCTGCACCATCGGTAGATGCTTTGATGCAGTAGCACCATGCCTCCTTCGGCGTTGGATCCCCCAGGTGTTCGAACCGATTCAGATAGTTTTGGCCTCGATCTGCGCCATGTCGACATCGGCTGAAGTCAGCTTCCTCTAGTACACATGGTATTCCCTCATCCTTGTGGATTACGGATTACAGTGCGACCATCATATGTCACATTGTTTGTCCTTCGTTTGGTTCACTTGTCACCACGTTTCACCACTCTCATTATTTTGCCGGTGCTCATCTATGCCCAGTCGAGGAGTGTCGGTTAGAAGTACCGCCTGCATTGTTAAATGCGTGTTTATTATATTCCTAAACTTGCTTTTAATCTTGCTTGATCGATCCCGAGTTGTGTGGGGTGGTCATTGGATATTCTTTTCGATTACATTTGTGTTGTACAAGACCCGACACACTGGAAAGGTGATTGGGATTGGCCAGTGGTTAGGGAGACTCTATGCTGGAGAGTCTCAAAGTGTCTCTTTGTTACGCCTCACAGCATTGATTTGTCTTCTTTCATTTGAGTCCTTTGTCTTAGTTTTATCTTTGGCATTCACTTGGGACATGTATCGGTGTCACGTTTACGTTTTGGCCTCTTTTTCTGGTGCGTTGGGTCATTTAAACACTTGATATTTCGGATTGTAGTGGTTGTAAGCTGGCAAAATTTTCTGCCCTTACCTTTTGATAAAGTATGTCTTATTCGTTTCTCGCCGGCATTATTCATTCGATGTATGGGGACCATCACGAGTACCCAGTAAGGGTGGTTAGAACTATTATGTTTCGTTCATAGATGACTATACTCGGTATACACAGGTTTATCTTATGAAGCGCGAGTCCGACTTCTTTGGCATTTACAACAACTTTAGAGCCCTTGCTAAACGCAACATTCGGTTGTGATAAAGTGTTTCGGGTGTGACTTAGGGGTGAATATACCTCACAGTGATTTCACTCGATTCTTGTCTCGATGGTACCACGCTGTCATCTTATCTGAGATACTCTTGAGCGAGAATGGTGTTAGAAAACACGAGATCATATTGAGATAGCACGCTCCTTTACTATTGCTCTGAGAGGTTCTAGTAATTTTTTGGGGAGAAACGATCCTAAGCGGTTGTATATGTGATGTCATTCTGTGCATTCACTTCGAGGATGTCTCGGATTTCATAAATTATATGGTCACATGCCAGTTACTACGCATTATGAGTTTTTAGATGTACTTGTTTTGTTCTTCGTCCTTATGTTGAACGAAACAGGCGGAGCCAAAATCGGCTATATGTGTGTTTTAGGGTATGGTGTTGGACATAAAGGTTATCGTTCTTTATGATCTCAATCGGTCCCGAGAAATTATATGTTTTCACGGCATGTCTCCTTTTTGGAGCATATTCTTTATTCAATTCAGCTAATCCCGCTGATGTTACTAAGAGTCGAGGATCTTCGGTGTATTGATCCATTTGGCATTGACATAGAGGCTCCCTAATTTTGGATTCGGCATTTGTGCCACCGTGCCACGGCCAGGTGTGACCCTTTGTGTGCGAGTTTGATCCGGGCCCGGAGATCCACCACCTGCGAGGAGGTCTACTCGTCGAGTAAGTCCATAAACTACCTGATTTTCTTATTCTACCTACTCACCCCCGTTGCTTCACTTTGTTACAGACCTTTGTGGATGTGAACACCAGGTCACATAGAGTGGGCGTAGTCGATCCTCTTTGACGAGAGAATGCTATGGGCGAGGAACTCAACGCGCTCTTTATCGAGACAAACACGTGGGATTGGTTACCCTCCCGCTAGTAAACATACGATTGGTGTCGATGGGTGTATAAGATTAAAAAACGATCGTGGTGAGCGATACAAGGCTAGGCTTGTGGCAAGGGTACTCAAAATAATATTGTATGGACTATGAGAGACTTTTGCCCAGTGATAAAAGATAATATTTATTCGCCTTTATGATTCTTGGTGCGCTCCAGTTCGGCAGGTGGAAGATATTTCAAATGGAAGTCGAGAATGCATTTACGAGATAGTGATCTCTATGAGGAAGTGTATATGACTCCTCCAAGGTATTGATCCTTGGTCAGGTGAAGTTTGTCGGCTTCGAAAAGCCCTATATGGTCTCAAGCAAGCCCCTTGTGCTTGGTTTGAGAAATTCTCCATTGTGATTACTTCCCTTGGCTTTGTCTCGAGTAACCATGATTCGACTTTGTTTGTTAGAAGTACGAGTGCAGGGAGAATCCTTTTGTCCTTATATGTAGATGATATGGTTATAACTGGTGATGATCATGATGGTATTAAGTCATTGAAGCATGATTTGGCTCATCGGTTTGCCATGAAGGACTTGGGCACGCTACGTTATTTTTGGGTATTGAGGTGGCTCAGGTCTAAGAAAGGATATCTTCTACTCTCGGTAAGTATATATCGACTTGTTTAAGCGGGGCACGCCTTTATGATAACGGCCCAGCTGAGATACTCCACTTCTGAGCCAATGCACGATACTCTCCTAGTGATGGTGTTTGTTAACGAGATCAGGAGTCTTTATCGGTTTGTTGTAGGTAACAGTGTATCTTACGTTACTCATAGGATATGGCTCTATCTGCGGTTCATGTTGTTAGCCGGTTGTTCACTGCTCTGCCCGAGTTCAGCAGGGATTTGTACTTCATATTTTGAGATATTTTAAGCACCCAGTTTCATAACCTCTTGTTTCCCTCGAGCGTCATCTCTCGAGTTGCGAGCCTGTAGTGATCTTGATTGGGATGGCGTCGCAGTAATCAGCAAAATCCACCCTTTGGTTTTTGTGTGTTCTTGGAGATTCTTTAATATCATGGAAGAATGCGAAGATGTTGTCTCTAGATCTTCCATGGAGGTGAGTATCGTGCTATGGCGGTGACTACATGATTGTTTGGTTACGTTGGCTTCTTGCAAATATGAGTTCACATTTCTCTGCTTCTCCCTACGTTGTGATACTTGAGTGCGATGCAAGCGCAAACAACTTTGTTCGTGATGGAATGAAGCATATTGAGATTGATTGTCACTTCACTCGTCATCATCTCCAACTTGGGACCATATCGCTTCCTTTTGTTCCATCGGCCTTGTAGATTCTTTGACCTTTTTACGAAGGCTCAGTCGGCGTCTCGGTTTCGTTTCTTGTGTGACAAACTCTCGATGCTTATTCTTTGTGCATTGTGAGTTTGAGCATTGTGAGTTTGAGGGGGAATGTTAGCCCATATACTTGTTAGCAGATGGGCTTTAGGGTTTTAGGTAGTCTTATGCCTATATATATAGGCACCCCCTTGCCCATTGTAGCGTATTGTCTTCTATTCTCTTGTGTAACTCTGTAGTTAGCCTTTTGACTCTTTTCTTTCTTGTTCTTCAATAAACTCTTGTTATATATCAACAACTTTTTCGGAGGGTCAGCAACAGAAGTAATCCTCAACTCATGCACCAATTATCCTGAAGAACTTCTGCTCTCCCCCAGCTTAGTTCAGGACCACCACTTGTGATGTTTGGTTTCGTATAGCTATTGGACATGATTTGAACAAAATATAAAGTGTAACAGAGCAAGTAGTTTCTTTTGTCATAATGCTTCAAGAGTTCAAGAGGAAATATGGAAGTGTTTTTCTTGTGGAATAGAGAAGAAAGTCCTTATCTTTTTAGCTCAAAACTCAATAGCGAGCCTTAACTAGAGAGTCTCGCTTAGTTGTGACCTTAACTTGTTTCTGACATGTACAATACAATCAGTTTCTCATAGTTAAATTCTCCGTTTTATCTCTAGAGCAGCTTGATAAAAAAGGATTGAAACTTGGGTACTATTGGTGTGCCCTTAAGTATGCCTATGTTTCCTTCTTACTTCAAATTTGTTGCTTTAAAATGCTGAAGTGAATAAGTGATGATATTTGGTTATGATTTATGCAGCTTTTTTCAATTAAGATGATGGAGAAAATTATTGCTACTTCATATTCAGCTGGAGATAAGTTCTACATTGACCCAGCTAAACTTTTGCCACTGGCCAGATTTCTTCCACAACCTAACTATTTTTTCTTTGCTTTACTTCATGTCTAATTCTCCAATGATAGCCTAAGTATGTTTCCATAATGCAGCCTAAATTGGTATATTTTGATTTCGGACAATTGTTATAACAACTATAGCTTTTAACTTCTCAGGCGGAGAACTTTTGGTTCTTTCCTGCAATTTATAAATATCAATATTTTGTACAGTTGTTTGTGGTGTTTTTCCTGAGTTTGAAATAATTCGTTAAGATGATAAAAAAAACTAAATGGTTATGAATTTTAAGAAGTCCTTAAATTCATTCGAATGATTTTTCTAACTGTCAATCTGTCACTGTTATTTATAGATACTTTATCTGCCATACATATTGATTGGTTAGGATGTACTAGATGATGTTAGGGGGAGTAATTCTCAGTTTGTTTCTTTATGAAGAAATCCTGAAGGTAAAATTCTCTGTTTTATATACATTTCCATTTCTAACAGGGTTTAGATATTTTAATTTAGTTTTGCTTATGAAGAAATATTCATATTTAGACCAAATTACCTTCAGTTGCTGGCCTCTTGGCATCTTGGTTATGTAGCAACTTCTTAACCAATTCTGCACATACTTTTCTTTAGTATAAACGTGACCAAAAGTCTCATGGTAGAAATCAAAGGGGACACTCATCAGTCGAGAATATTACACTTGTGAAGTAGAAGAAAAAAGGGCAAGTGATGAGCGTAAATTAGATTTCTTGTTTTTTTATTTTTAAATTTTAACCTTGGAAAACAAATGAGAAGGTTGCTTTTTTTATTCTACAAAGTCATTTCCTATATATTTTTTATTTGGACCTTGGAAGGCAAGTGAGAAGGTTGTTTGTTTTCTTCTGCAAAGTCATTTCCTGTATTTTTTCAAAGAGCAGACCATCATCCTTACTGAATTTCAAAGTCGGATCCATAGGAGTATCTACATTGCTTTGGTATTGGCCTTTTGTTGACTTCAGTCAAGTTTGGTTGGTGGTGTTGTGCTCTTCTGTAAGAATTATTTCACTTTTAAAATAACAGATATGGTGTTTCATTGTTTGAGGATACTTCCTTTGATAGAGTGATAAGGTTCAAAAATATTTAGTAAGAAAAGACACATTAAGTTCTCTTATTTCCTTCCCTTCATCTGGAATATTTGAAACTTCTATATAAACAAGCATCAGTTAATTCAATTTTCAGAAGAATAAAGATTGTCACTGAAACATCATATGCCACCAACTATGCTAACTGCTGCAGAAAATCATCTCTTTGGTTCTCTTTTTTGGTTGCATAATGTCATAACCAGTGTGTCACTGTAGTTGCTCGAAACTGTGTCGAATAAAAAATATTCACATTATTTAAGGTATTACATAATTAATTCCAAGAGTCATTATTAGTTATCATGTCTTTCTATTTATGGTATATATGTATGATAACATTCATAAGGTAAGTTATCATTTATCAATATCCTTCTTGAGGTTTGGAACTACCTTTTAGGTCGATTTTTTAAGGAATATTGTTAGTTGACCGAAAGGTTCATAAAAGTTCGTCCAATTGAGGTAGTACCAAAAGAAAGTTTTATGGATGCATACATGTACAGATATTAACAGAATATACATGGTGAGCCATCCGTTGCCACCATAGTCCTCACATCTTACCTCAGCTTCTGCCTCTTCATAAAATACTCTGCAGTTCACTCTACCTTTTCTGCATATGTATAACATGGATTCACATCCCTTGACTAAATCCTCTTCCTGATGGCTTGGAATTCTCAGATCAAAAGGAGTGCAAAGGAATTGGTGACAGACTAACAGCCCCAGCAGCTATGCAACGTACTAAAGGAAAAAAGAGAAAATTGACCCAGCTATCTGCATCAGGCAACTGTGGTGCACAGTTTAACAGAAAAATCTTCATTCTCTTCATCATTATGTTGTAAATTACCATCCATTGAATGAGATATCAATGGATTCTGCTCAGGATGATCTATAATAGGGGAAGGTGTAGGAATAAGCTGATTTGTGTTTGTAATAACAGGCTCATCTTGAGCCAAAAGACCTGCATCAGGAACATCAGCTGAAAGTAATGACATTTTAGCATCTTATGTTGTCATTCCCTTAAAGGGAAAGATGTTTTGTCTAAAAGTTACATCTCTATTCACCTTCTTTATTTGTCATCAATATCATCTTCTTAACATACCAAATGCATAATTAATCGGAAAGACAATTGGGTCAACCACATATACTTACACCCTCGCGCGAAGCGCGTCCACGTTACCTAGTAATTGTACTAATCAAGTATTATACGTAGTCTCTAATCAAATCCTTAAGACAGGTAAAAATCAATTTTAAAACTTAAACCAATCACTTCCTATAATGATAAAAAATTTGAAACCCATTCGATAATTAAAATACAAAGATTTTCAAAAGATAAATTCCCAAATTTCAAGAAAAGTTTGAAATCATAGATGATCTTATAGAAAAAATTAAAGGAAAATTAAAAGTTGAATTAAAATTGAAGAATGAATTAAAATTAATGGATGAAAAGGTCATAAGAACAGTATCTAAAAAAGATGATAATGACATTAACAAGTTAATGCTCTAAATATTTCATCAAAAAGAATTATAATACTAAATCCTCGTTTCCGAAAATGTAGTATGAAGAAAATGAATTTCTATCTCATACTTCACATTTTGAAAATGAAATTTATGAATGGAATATTGATGGACTTATGGAACATCAAATATACAACAAGTTACATGAAATGGGAATAGCCATCAGGATCAATAAAAGGAAAAATTATATGGATAAACGGGCTACCAACTTAATTATATCTGGGTTCATTTTAAAATATTGGTGGAATAGTTATCACATTGAAGATAATAGACATAGTATAATAAATGCTACAACCATCGAATTTTTGATAATCTATGCATAAAAGTCGCCACTGCCACCTTAATTTAAAGTATAACCAAACATTTTATAGGAGAACTCCAACTTTTCAAAAATAGAAGTTAGAAATAATATCTAATCTATCTTGCCCCAAGTTAGATAGTTTTATATAATATAAGGATGTTTTCCTCAAAAAGGTTATGGTCATAGAATACTATAATCATGATTTTGAAAAGAAAAATTCATAAATAGTTTACCAATATTATTTGTCGAAAAGGTTAGGATAAAAGTAAAAGATAGATTTGATGTGGAAATTTCTTATAGTCAATTAACCTATGGTGACCTTTATGTTTTATAAATATTAGAGTGTTTGAATTATATACAGATATGAAGCTTAAAACTCAATTTAAAAAGGACAATAAAATATCCGAAAAGAAAGTAGGAAACTATTGTCAAGACTTTGGATACATCAAGTTGTTTGTCTTTTTGAAAGAAGCCTCCAAGAAAACTAAAAGAACATACAAACATTATAAAAATAAATCTGAAAAACCCTGTTATTATACATAAAAATTTAAATGGCCTAAATGAGAAGCCAACAAAGGTGGCTTTAAACATTACAAAAAGGGTACTGATAAGTGTTGAAACTATGGAAGATTAGGCCACAAAACTAGAGATTATTGAGTCACTAATAAAAAGAAAGAAAAGATCAATATGTTAGAAATTATGCCAGAAATTAAAAATAAATTATATTCTATTCTCAAAGAAAATGAAAATAGTTCTTTCTCTGAAGAGAGTTTTAGCAACAAAAGCCAACTTAATATTGCATATAGTTTTGATAATAGTGACTCAGCTGAATACTGTGGATGCACGGGAACAATCTTCACCTATAATAGCTATTCAATAAATGTCATTACCAGTAATAACAATGAGATCTTCTTTGATATGATTGATCATATTGAAGATAAAGATCTTGAAAGAAGATTTTTAATAGATTAAAAAAAAAACTATTCTTAACCAACAACATGATAAAGAAACTATTGAGCCTATTAGTATTAAAAATATAGTAAAATAAATTTAATGAACAAAAGAGTAACACTACAGTACAAGATCTTCAAACTGAATAATTACATATTAAAACAGAGGTCGAAGATTTTAAGCAAAGACATAAAAAGCTAGAAACAGAAGCACTTGCTATTAGACTATTAAATAAATTAAAACCTATTCAAGGATCATAATTATATCAATCCGAACCCGGAGAAACGCCAAAATTAGTAAAGGAGGAAGAAGAGAATCTCTAAAAAGACATTTAGAGGCTAAATAAAGAGTAACCAATATGGCAATAGTTAAAGCCCAAAGCTAGAATATACCTATCACACTAGTTATAAATAAAAAATATAATATTTACAAAATTACATTATTAGATATAGGTGCAAACAAAAATGATA
>JACEIK010000531.1:178319-219162 GCA_018107945.1 Datura stramonium | reverse complement strand
CAGGAGGGAATTAAAGGGTTAGAGCGACCCTTTCCATTCATTCCTCTCAACTCCCTCAAGAACAGAGCGTAAGAACTTCTCTGAAAGCACAGGGCAGGAGCAAGGGTTTTATATTCTTCTCAGTTCTTCTCTGGGATTTTCAGCAGGGTTTCTTCTTCAAGTATGTTGGAATTCAGCAAACAGATTGTTCTCCCCTTGCGTCCCCTAAAAATCTCTCTCAGTTCACTTTCAGTCCTAGCCCTGAGTTTGTGAATTTGAAATTATTACTATCATTCTTGGATTATTTCATGTGGAATCCTATCCTATGTTAATTGTAGCTATTTTCCACCAGTTTGTAACTAAAATGATGTTTGTTCCATCAAGTTAGAAATTCAGCCCTAACTTTTGAAAAGTCAGAAATTAGAATCCCGTTTAGGCTTTGAATTCTTGAGAATTGTTGCGTCTTTCAAAGTTAGGGGCTTCTATAATAATTGTATGTCTTAGAAAATCAGTTATATGTATGATAGTTAGATTCAGTCAAAAAGTCTATATACTTTGTATTACTCAGAATTGTTGGTCTAGCCTCAATCAGATTTTAGTAAACCTCCGGGTTAACCAGAATAATGTCAGCTGATCAGTTTGACTATAGAATTTCTCGAGGTTCCAGTAGTACCTCCTAGATATAAGAATCAGAATTCAGTTATTGGTCCACTAGGCAGTCATGGCGTTTTAGATAAATAGCTCTTACTTTCTCCAAGACCCCAGTTCATATTTCAGTTTGTTCTTAGACGGTTACAATGCTTCTAGATAAACATCTCTGACCAGTCTAGGACCAATTTTCAAAATCTGCTCCGATAAGACTCTCAGGTTACTTGCTGTTATATGTCCCTAACTAGTCTTAGACCCCAGTTTTGAGTTATCAGCCTAGTAGTTCAGCATAGGTTTTCCAGTGGGAGTAGGACTTAGCATCGAGCAGACTGGGTAGAGAAATGCAATCATCAAACTCAAATACTGAACATACATGTTGAAAACTGACGGAGTGACTGACTCCGATTTGAACTACATGACTGAACTGAATTCCTTAATTACACATACATTCATTGACATGAAAGGAACTGGGTATATGAGTTGAGCATGAAACTGAATAGAGTATTAAGGAGGAAACTGATACCTCAAGCTGGAAATAAGCCAGAAGGGAATAGATGTGGGTATTTAGCCATCATATCTGCTTCGGCTTCTCATGTAGCTCCCTCAACATGCTGAATCCCCCATAAAACCTTGACTGAAGCTACTTTTTTATTTTTTAGCTTTTGAACCTGACGATCCAGTATCTCCACTGGAACCTCTTCATAACTAAGGTTGTCTTTCACACCAACCCTGTCCATCGAAACAACCAGAGCTGGATCACCCAAACACTTCTTTAAGAGTGATACATGGAAAACTGGATGGACTGAAGCTAATTCTGAGGGAAATTCCAACTCATATGTTGCCTTGCCAACCTGTTTCACAATCCTATATGGGCCAACATAATGGGGACTGAGTTTCCCTTTCTTTCAAAATCTCATCACTCCCTTCATAGGGGATAACTTCAAAGTACCCAATCATCAACTAAAAACTCAAGATTCCTCCTCCTCACATCTGCATAGGACTTTTGGTTACTCTGAACTGTTTTCAACCTGTCCCTTATAAGATGAACTTTCTCCATAGCTCATGGACTAAATCTGCTCCTACCATCATAGCTTCACCGACTTCAAACCAACCAATAGGCGATCTACATATCCGCCCATAGAGAGCCTCAAACGGAGCCATTTGAATGTTGGAATAGTAGTTGTTGTTATATGCAAACTCAATGAGAGGCAAATGATCATCCCAACTACCCTTGAAATCAAGCACACACACTCTCAACATGTCCTCAAGAGTCTAAATGGTCTTCTCGGCCTGACCATCTGTCTGCGGGTGAAATGCTGTACCAAGCTTGACCTGAGTACCAAGTCCCCTGTAAAACAATCTCCAAAACTAGGAGGTAAACTAAGTACCCCTATCTTATATGATGGACAATGGCACTCCATGCAACCAAACTAACTCCCGAATGTATAATATAGCATAATCCTATGCTGAATCGGTAGTTTTGATCGGTAAGAAATGAGCTGCTTTAGTCAACCTGTCCACGACCACCCAAATGGAGTTATACTATCAACGAGTGCGAGGAAACATCATGATGAAGTCCATATTGATCTCCTACCAGTTCCAAGTATGAATACTAATATCTTAAAGCATACCACCAGGTCTCTGGTGCTCAACCTTCACTTGCTGACAATTCAGACACTTAGCCACAAACTCCACTATGTCCTTCTTCATGCCATTCAACCAATAGACTTCCCATAGGTCACGGTACATCTTGGTGGCACCTGTATGTATAGAGTATCTAGAACCATTAGCCTCGTGCAACATCCAATCTCTCAAATCATCAACGTCTGAAACACACAAACGACCCTGATGTCGAAGCACACCATCTCCCCCTTTGGAGAAGACCTCCACCTTCTAATTTTGAAAAGCTTCCTTTAACTTTACCAAAATAGGATGCTCGTCTTGTCTAGCTTTAACATCAATCACTAAAGATGATTCTGATCCATTCTGAACAATAACACCAGCATCAGTTGAGTCAACCAAGTGAACTCCCAATCGTGCAATCCGATGCACATCCTTTACTAACTCCTTCTTCTCCCCTCCTACATGGGACACATTCTCCATAGAAATTCTACTAAGAGTGTATGCTACCATGTTACCTTGCCCGGATGGTAAAGGACACTCATATCATAATCCTTGAGTAACTCCAACCACCTCCTTTGACGTAGATTCAAATCCTTTTGGATGAACACCTATTGTAGGCTTTTGTGGTCTGTAAACACATCTACATGGACCCCATATTGATAGTGTCTCCATATCTTCAAAGCAAATACTACCGCCGCCAGTTCAAGATCATGAGTCAGATAATTCTTTTCATGGACCTTGAGCTGCCTGGAAGCATAGGCTATAACTTTACTGTGTTGCATCAATACACAACCAAGGCTGATACTTGAAGCATCATAATATACCACAAACCCATCGATACCCTCGGGTAGGGTCAACACCGGTGCTGAGGTGTGTCGAGTCTTCAACTCTTGGAAGCTCTTT
Source organism: Datura stramonium (assembly GCA_018107945.1). NCBI lineage: Eukaryota > Viridiplantae > Streptophyta > Magnoliopsida > Solanales > Solanaceae > Datura > Datura stramonium. The sequence goes on along the minus strand of JACEIK010000531.1, from coordinate 216,009 downwards.
TCAGAAGCCTCTAACCATTGAAACTTCACTTTCTTCTAGGTCAATTTGGTCAACGGTGCTGCAATAGATGAAAACCCCTCAACAAATCTCTGATAATAACCAACTAAACCCAAGAAACTCCTAATGTCTGACGGACTCACTGGTCTAGGCTTCTTCACCACCTCTATCTTTTGAGAGTCCACCTGAACACCCTCACTTGACACCACATGGCCTAAAAATTCCACTGAATTCAACCAAAACTCGCATTTTCTAAACTTAGCATATAACTGGCGATCCTTCAAAGTATGTAGCACCACCCTCATATGAGCGACATGTTCCTCCTAGCTCCGAGCGAATATGAGAATATCATCTATGAACACAATACGAACATATTCAAGTATGGCTTGAACACCCTGTTCATCAAATCCATAAAAGTTGCAGGAGCATTCGTTAGTCCAAAAGACATAACTACAAACTCATAGTGACCATATTGAGTCCTGAAGGCTGTATTCGGGATGTCACTCTCCCGAACGCTGAGTTGATGGTATCCCGATCTGAGATCTATCTTTGAAAAGTATTTCGCACCCTGAAGTTGGTCAAACAAATCATCAATCTTGGGGAGAGGATACTTGTTCTTGATGGTGACCTTGTTCAATTGCCGATTATGAATGCACATACAAAGAGAACCATCTTTCTTGCGAATAAAGAGAAGTGGTGCATCCAATGGGGATTTTATAGGTCTGATGAATCCCTTCTCCAAGAGGTCTTTCAACTTCTCCTTCAAATCCTTTAGCTGAGCTGGAGCCATTCTGTAAGGAGGAATAGATATAGGCTGCATATCAGGAAGAAGATCAATACCAAAATCAATCTCCCACTTAGGAGGGATTCCAGTAAATCATCTGGAAACACCTCTGGATACTCACACACCACGGGAACTGAGTGGATAGTTAGGATTTCGGATATAGCATCCTTAACCCTAACTAGATGGTACACGCAATCCTTAGAAATAATCTTTCTAGCCTTAAGGGTAGGAAATGAAGCGACCTACAGGCACAACTGAACTACCCTTCCACTGTAGGAATAGCTCACCTGGAAATATGAACTCTAGTGCATGGGTTCTACAACTGACCGAGGCATAACATGCAAAAAACCAATCCATGCCGAGAATAACATCAAAATCGGTCATGGCTAACTCTACTAAATCTTCTGAGGTGACTTTATGAAGGACTGTAACAGGGCAACATCTATACACCCATCTAGATATAACAGAATCGCCAACTAGAGTAGAGACTGAGAAGGGTTCTAATAAGATTTCGGGACTGACTTCGAAACTACTAGCAACATAGGGCATCATAAAAGATAATGTAGCCCCTGGATCTAACAATGCATATACATCAAGGTGGAATACTCGTAATATACTAGTGATTATATCTGTGGAGAGCACCTGCTCCTGACAAGATGCTAGGGCATATAACCTGTTTTGACACTATCTACCACCCGCATTGGTAGATGCCCCCTGTAGTGCTGGGGTGCTGGTGGAGCTACTAATTGGAGGCTGGGCCTCGGCCCGTATCATTACCTTATCTGGTTGCTGGGCAATCTCTAAGCATATATTTGGGTTTCCTACACCCGAAACAAGCACCTGAACCTGCTAAGAACTGGCCCACATGTCTCCGACCACATTTTCTACACTCAGGAGGGATGGCTCTATAGGTCTGCTACTCTAGCCTCTAGATCTTGATGCTCGTCCCCTTTGATCGCGCCTAAATCTGGATAGCACACTCATAGACAAAGGAGTTGGGGCTGAAGATCTCTAGTGGGACTGCTGACGGTGCCCACTAGGTTCCTGCTGGGAGAATCTAAAGCTACCGGTCCTATCCCTCTTGGCCTCTCTCCCCCGCTCACTTATCTGTACCACCTCCATCTGTTGGGCGTACAGGACTATCGAGAAAATTCAATGTCCTGATGAAACATCATGGTCCAACAATCCTTGACTAGGTAGTCTGCTACCCTATGCATAAATCGGCTCACTCAGGCTCTCTGATCTGCCATTATCTCAGGTGCATACTTGGACAAGCGAGTGAACTCCAAGGCATACTCTTGAACCATCATTTTCCCTTGCTTAAGGTTCACAAACTCGACTGCTTTGATCTCCCTCATCTCCTGAGGGAAGAACCGATCCAGAAAAGCGACATGAAACTCATCCCAACTGATAGGGCCTACTCCAACTGCCTTTCTATCCTTCCATTGCTTGATCCAAATATGCGCAACCCCCTTCAACTGGTATGCGGCTAAATCAGCGCATTCATCCCCAGTCACCCCCATAACAACTCTTTCCATGAAGTGATACAGCCCGGAAGAAGTTCCTCTGGCAATATGGTCGCTTCCCCAATCAAGGAGAATGGAAAGAGCATCAATCCGATCGACTCTTGACTTATATTTGTGATGTTGAAAGGTTAGCATATCTCAAGGAAATTTTGAAGATATCGATTTGTATCTTCACTCAGCTGAACTCCAAAGATTCCTTTCATTTGTAGAAGGTGTAACATTGTGCTGGTCACCTGGAACACCGCATTCCCTACCATGGATGGTAGGCGAATGGCACCTGCTGTTTCTGGCATCATGAGGTCATCATCCTCGTGGTCCATATAACTATCCACTGAACCTTCTTGCGAATGTTGGCTAATATCAGTCATCTTAAGAGACACCCAAAAACATCTACANCAAAAACATCTACAATTTTAAACACAAAACACAAGATGCTAAAGTAATTCAAATCAACAGACAACTAGGGACTATCTAATCCTATTCCCCAAAAATGATGCCAAAGGGTAAACGATCGTCGCAATATAAATACCCAACTAAGAGTTAGGGTAAAATCCACAGGGAATAGAAATTGAATAACATAGAAGTTATCTATTGACTTGAACTAAGATCGCATCCATGCATTTGAAAATGAAAATAAAATGTTGGGGGAAAACCCGAGATCACAATTTGAATTTAAATCAACAATCAAGAGAACAAGGCAACAAAATTGGATGAAACAATTATGCGCAAGGGCAAGGGGTAGGTTATTGATAGGGGTTCGATTGGATTGGGATTAACTAGAAAATCATATAATTACTCATAAGCATAAATAACTTTGGATAAAGTGACACCCGATGTTTTTCAACCACTTGGGTGTTATTTTCCTTGAGTTTTCTCAAACCCCAAGGCCTTAATTAATTCATCCACTATAGATTAGGCAAGATTTGAGCTATCCCTAGCCTCAAATCTCTAATGGGTGCATGACTATGGGTTTCGGCTATCTCTAGCCCAACCCCACACACTCAAGACCCAATTACCTACCATTGCTTTCTCACCAATATTCAATTTCTCTTTTTCAAGCAAAAATGGAATACATAGACATAATCTACATTTGCAACTATGGGTAATTCAATTATAAATTGGGAGTAAACAACATATTTATACTAAATGAGTAATTACAAGATTAATATAGCCATACCCAATCCAATCTATCCCCAAGCATGCACACACCCCTAGAAAAATATCTAGCTACTCATAAATGAATAATATAAAAATATATTGATAAACAAATTCATAAAATTCATCATTAAGAGTAAATAGCAACCTCAAAAATTATCTTCAATGGTGGTTTGTACCTGTCATGCCCCGAGTCTATACCCTGGACGAGACACGGTACTTGGAGTCACAAGTAACCCCAAGTCAACTCATGGTCTATCATAACACATGCATTCTAAGTAAAACATAGTGGAAGCTTTACAAAAATAAAATAAAACATTTATGAAGAAGAACTAAATCATAAAGTTTTAATACAACTGAAAATAAACGGAAAATCTGGATCTGTGTCTGTGTCTGAAATCCATCTATCTGATGAGTTGATGGGACAAGGCCCCAACTAACCCTAAGTCTAATTGAAAGAAATATAACTAAAAACAAATAATCCTCGTCCTCAAAAGATGAGGACTCAACACCGATACAACTGAAACTTCTAGGCAAGATCTACTAACAATGCTGAGACTAAGAACCACAGCTGTATCATAAAAATGTACATCATAAAAGGTATGTGTCAGTACTTTGAATGTACTGAGTAAGTGAGAGAAATCATAATTGAAGAATAAAACAACTGAACTGTAAAGACATGCAGTGACCAACTGAACTGATGAAACTGAATAAACTATGATATACTGAGATGGTCAAAATGACCCTGTCTGATGGTCGAAGACATGCCCTAAATCTGAGATACTAATTTGAAATACTGTATTGAACTGATCTGAACTGAGTAGTCTGAAACTATTCTAACTGGGCTAATCTAAGACTGAATTGAACTGACTAGTGGGAGAGTCTATAACTAACATATAACCACGTCAGCTAGATGTGCAGTCCTATACATACACCCCATCTGTATGACCCAATATACCTTGCCAGGGTATAAAGGCATGAACTGAGTGATCACAGGTCTGGGGCCATAAGGCCAATAAAATATAACCTACGGTGGCAACTTAGTTCTAGGAACATGGGTGCGCTGGAACCCTAGTCTGCTCGATGCTAAGTCCTACTCCCACTGGATAGTCCTAGACTGACTACTAAGCTGATACCTCAAAACTGGGGCCCAATACTAAGTCAGGAATACCCAGATGGAAGTACCCTGAGAGTCTTATCGGACCAAATACTGTAACTGGTGTTCTAATACTGGCCAGAGCTGCTTATCTGGAAGCGTCGTAACCATATAAAGAACAAACTATAATTTGAAACTGGGGTCCTAAGGCTGGTCATAACTGCTTATCTAAAAGTTTCATGACTTCCTAAAGAACCACTAAAATCCGATACTGAGTCTAACATTGATAACTAGGAGGCATCACTGACACCTCAAGAATTAACTGTAATCGAACTGATCAACTGACATTTCTGGACAACGCTGAGTCTAATAATCTGACTAAGACTGCAGATGTAAATATCTGACTAAAATTTCCACATACACTAATAATATAGGGATTTCAAATCTATTAGAATCAAGCTACAGGGAAACTAGTCCAACACGCAAGATCCTAAATTCTACTGAACTGAGAATTAGGGATAAATTATTCCACAAGATACAATTCTCATAGTGTCTAGAAATAGGGAATAATAAGCAGTTAAAATCATGAGAAATACTCTACTTGAAATCTCAAAGAAATTAGTTTGACAAGTTTCTACATTTCGAATCCACAGGGCTGAACTTATAGATAAAATAGAAAATATTTTTGGGGACACAAGAGAATAATTATTCCCTTGTTGAATTCCCACATACCTGGCTAAGAATTCCCTGAAGAAGAAGGCTTGAATTTCTGCACTGATTAGGAACCATAGTTCTTGCTTGAGAGAGAAGTACAGTTGTTTTTTTAAGAGTTAACGTGGGGAATGAGGGGGAAGATCATTCAATCCCTCTAATATCTCTGAAATAATGCTTAAAATGACGTAGTTTAGAGTCTAGGAGTTTAGGAAATTACGAAAAATCCCCTAAAAATATAGCAGAAAAATCACCTTGCTAGTCCAAACAAGGGACTAGATGATTCGTGGTTACCGACCACGACTCATGGTCTGCCCCAGCACCTACACTAGAAATTCTTCATCATGGGTCACCAAGAACTACTCAATGACCCGTTACTGGTGACCATGACTCGTGGTCACCTCCCATCATCCTCACTACCGAAAACTACCTGGGGGTCACCATGACTCGTGGTGTCCCCGATGAGTCGTGGTGAGGACCCATTAAGTGCACTGTCCAACTTCTCTTCTTTCTTTTCCCATCCTTTACCACGAGTGACTTATCGAGTCGTGTGGCTGACCACGACTCGTGGTCAAGCCCGTGATTACTCAGAACTTGAAATTTCCAACTTAAATCAAACTCCTCACCACGAGTCACTTAATGACTCGTGGTCGTCCTGACGGGTCACTGGATGAATCGTCCTGTAACTTGGTGCAGGGAATCCTGTTTTCTCTGTTTCAACTCTCAAGTCTAGTATGAGGGTTTCTGGGGAATTACAATATCTCCCCCTTGGGAACATTCTTCCTCGAATGTTGGAAAACACACAGAAAAGCAGAGAAATGCATTCACCATATTTAAATACTGAACATATAAGCTGAAAAGTAACAGAATGACTGCCTCTGAACTGAACTACATGACTGAACTGGGGCACATGAAATAAACATGAAAATGAACAGAGTTTTAGGGAGAAAATTGATACCTTAGACTGAAACTGAGCCGAAAGGGAATAAATGTGGGTATCTAGCCACCATATCTACTTCAGCTTCCCACATAGCTCCCTCTACCTGCTGATTCCTCCATAAAACTTTGACTGAAGCTACTTCATTATTTCTCAGTTTACGAACCTAATGGTCAAGGATTTGAACTAAGACCTCTTTATAAGAGAGACTATCTTTCACTCCCACACTGTCTAGTGGCACCACTAAAGTTGGATCACCGATGCACTTCTTCAATAGTGACACATGGAACACTGGGTGCGCAGATGATACCTCTGAAGGTAATTCCAATTCATAGGCTACATTGCCAATTTGCCTCAGAATTCTGTAGGGTCCCACATGTATCGAATTGATTTTTCCTTTGTTCCCAAATATCATCACCCTTTTCATGGGTAAAATTTTCAGATAAACCCAATCATCTACTGCAAACTCTAACTCTCTTCTCCTCACATCATCATAGGATTTATGTTGGCTCTAGGCTATTTTCGACCTTTCTTGGATGAGCTGTACTTTTTACATAGCTTCATAAACTGAGTCTGTCCCTATCAAGGTAGCTTCACCAACCTCAAACCATCCTATCGGATATCTACACCTCCTACCATATAATTCCTTAAATGGGGCCATCTGAATACAGGAGTGGTAGTTGTTGTACGCAAACTCAATGAGAGACAAGTGATCATCCCAACTGCCCTTGAAATCGATCACACAAGCTCTCAGATATCTTCCAAGGTCTGGATAGTCTGCTCAGCTTGTCCATCAGTCTGCAGGTGAAAAGTTATGCTGAGCTTGACCTGGGTACCAAGTCCCTTATGAAAGGACTTCCAGAAATGCAAGGTGAACTGGGTACTTCTATCTGAGATAATGGATAATGGCACCCCATGTAATCTGTTCAACTCCTGGATATAAAGCCTGGCATAATCCTCAGCTGAGTCTATAGTTTTAACTGGGAGGGAATGTGCTGACTTAGTCATCTCAGTCTACTATCACCCAGATTGAGACGTGCTACCGACAAGTCCGAGGTAGAATTGTAATAAAATCCATATTTACTTCTTCCCACTTCCATGTGGGTATGCTGATATCCTGAGTCACACCTCCCCGTCTATGGTGTTCCACCTTAACTTGTTGACAGTTCGCGCACTTAGCTACAAATTATGTGATGTCTTTCTTCATGTCGTTCCACTAGTAAATATCCGTAAATCATGGTACATCTTAGTAGCATATCGGTGGATGGAATATCTCAAACTTTGTGCTTCAACCAGTATCCTCTGTCTCAAATTACCCACATCTGGTATGCACAATCTACCTTGGTAACGGAGTACACCATCTCCCCCTTGGGAGAAAGCCTCCACTAAAGCCTCCACTTCCTTTCTGAGAATCGCCTCCTTCAGCTTAAGCAATATGGGACTTTCATACTCCCTTGACTTAACTTCAACTACCAATGAGGAATCTAATCCACTCTGCACCACTACTCCGCCATTAGTTGTATCAACCAACTATACTCCCAACCGAGATAACCTGTGGATATCCTTTGCTAATTCCTTTTTGCCCTCTTAAACATGAGCCACGCTCCTCATAGAAATCCTTCTTAGGGCATCAGCCACCACATTGTGTTTGCCCAGGTGATACAGCACACTCATGTCATAGTCCGTTAGTAGCTCCAACCATCTTCTTTGACGAAGATTTAGATCTTTCTGACTGAACACATACCGAAGGCTCTTGTGATCGGTGAAAATATCCACGTGAGCACCGTAAAGGTAGTGCCTCCATATTTTCAATGCAAACACCACCGCTGCCAACTCCAGGTCATGAGTCGGATAGTTCTTCACATGAACCTTGAGCTGTCTAGAGGCGTAAGCTATCACCTTACCCCACTGCATAAGAACGCAACCAAGTCCATCTCTGGAAGTGTCACAATACACCACAAACCCATCCGTTCTTTCCGGTAAGGTCAACACTAGAGCGATAGTGAGTTGAGTCTTTAACTCCTGGAAACTCTTCTCACACGCATTTGACCACAGAAAGTTCATCTTTTTCCGAGTCAACTTAGTCAGAGGAGATGCAATAGAGGAAATACCTTCCACAAAATGTCGGTAATAACCGGCTAGACCCAAGAAACTTTTGATTTCGGTTGGGGAAGTAGGTCTTGGCCAATCTTACCTTGTTCAACTGAAGGTAATCGATGCACATTCTGAGGTACCATATTTCTTTCGCACGAATAGTACTGGAGCACCCCATGGAGATTGAGAATGGTTCTGAGATGACTTCTAGACTAATATCAAACTGGACAGCTACATAGGGAGTCACGAACAAAAGTGTGGCTCCTAGATCTAGTAGCACATATACGTCTAGATGAAAATGGCATAACATACTGGTGACCACGTCAGGTGAGCTCTCCTGATCCTAACAAGAGGACAAAGCATAAAAAATGGTTTTGGCGCTGGCCACCATCTGTACCTAAAGTGTTGGCCTACTGAGCTGGTCGGCCTACTAGAGCTGTTGAAGCGATGAATTGTGATCTCCCCCATCCTGTTGATGGGTATTCCTTGAGCCGATAACCAAGCTTTCCACACCCAAAACAACCCTCTCGGACGTGAAGGCATTGTCCTGGATGGTTCTTTCCACATTTAGGGAAAGCTGGGTAGCTGTAGATGTTGTTGGCGTTATGACTCTGGGGCTGTGAGCTAGATGCTCCACCCCTCCTATCCTTGCGGGACCGGAAGGTAGGGGCACTGGCTGAAGTGGGTGCTGGAGCCTTCCGCTATTATTGCTGCTGCTGCTGTTGTGGGTAGCTACTACCACCAGATCTCTGGTGGCAATAATCTGACTGGCCAGTTCTTGCCCATTTGTTCTCCTGCTCCAAGTCTTTTAGTTTTTCTGCCTCATTCTGCTGGGCATGAACTATGAGGCTGGAGCGATCAATATCCTTAATAAGAATTGCAGTCCTGCATTCTGTGAGGACCAAGTTCGATACTCCATTAACGAACTTTAGCATACGAGCCCTTGGCTCGGCTACCATCTCTGGAGAATATTTAGACAACCTTGTAAACTTCAGTGCATACTCTTTCACCATTCCATTTCCCTATTTCAGATTCATAAATTCATCCACTTTAGCCTGCCTGAGCTCCCGGGGGAACAATCTGTCTAGGAAGGTTGTAGTGAACTCCTCCTATTCCACCAGTTCTGCTCCCGCTGGTCTCCCTTCCTTCCACTAGTCGTACTAGATCTGAGCTACCCCTTTCAACTGGTACGCATCTAGGTCATCACTCTTCGAGGAGCTAACACCCATAATTAAGGTGATCTTCCCGATCTCATTCACGAACTCCTGTGGGTCCTCTCCCACCTTAGATTTATGGAAAACTAGAGGGTTCATCCGGGTAAAGTCTTGAACTCGGGCAGCTACTGCGGATCCATTAGTATTGATCGGAACCACCTGCTGGTTCACCTGGTTCCTGACAATTTGTACAAGTAGCTGGATGGCTGCTCTGAACTATGCGGAGGACACTAGGTCATCCTGAGGGGCTGCGAGGCTGCTGGGGTAGGTCGGTGAGCATTGTCGACCCTTCTTCCGATACCATGTCGTGGAGGCATGATTTCACTTAAACAAAATAGAGCACAAGTTAGGAGAACATTTATGGAATTGAACTTGGACGCAAGATAAAGAGTATGAACAAAAGGGAGTTTTCCTAATAACGTCTCGTAGCCTCCCCGTCATAAGTGTGATGCACTTCACACTCATGAAAAGGACTCTACTCGATGCTGCTTTCAGACATCTTAGGATACTCTAAACCTAGTTCCCTGATACAAAGTTTGTCACGCCCCGAGTCAATACCCTGAATGAGACATGGTACTTGGAGTCACAAGTAACCCCAAATCAACCCATGGTTTATCACGACACTGCATTCTGAGTAAAACATAGAAGAATCTTTATGAAAATAAAATAAAACATTTTTGAAGAAGAACTAAATCATAAAGTTTTAATACAACTGAAAATAAAAAGAAAATCTAAATCTGTGTCTGTGTTCTGAAATCCATCTATCTGATGAGTTGCCGGGACAAGCCCCCAGCTAACTCTAAGTCTAATTGAAAGAAAATATAACTGAAAAGAAATAATCCTCATCCTCAAAAGATGAGGACTCACCACTGATGCAGCTGAAACTTCTGGGCGAGATCTGCTAAAGGTGTGAGACTAAGAACCTACACCTGTATCACAAAAAAGTACAACATAAAAGGTATGTGTCAGTACTTTGAATGTACTTAGTAAGTGAGAGAAACCATAATACGAAGAATAAAACAACTGAATTGTAAAGACATGCAATGACCAACTGAACTGCTGAAACTGAATAAATTGTGATATACTGAGATGGTCAAAATGACTCTATCTGATGGTCAAAGACATGCCCTAAATCTGAGATGCTAATATGAAATACTGTACTGAACTGATCTAAACTGAGTAGTCTAAAACTGTTCTAACTGAGCTAATCTGAGACTGAACTGAACTGACTAGTGGGAGAGTCTATGACCGACATATAACCACGTGAGCTAGATGTGGAGTCTGATGTATACACCCCATCGATAGGACCCAATATACCTTGCCAGGGTATAAAGGCATGAACTGAGTGATCACAGGTTTGGGGCCATAAGGCCAATAAAATATAACCTACGGTGGCAACGTAGTTCTGGGAACCTGGGTGCGCTAGAACCCTGATCTGCTTGATGCTAAGTCCTACTCCCACTGGATAGTCCTAGATTGACTAATAAGCTAATAGCTCAAAACTGGGGCCCAAGACTAAGTCACGAACACCTATCTAAAAGTACCCTGAGAGGCTTATCGGATCGGGTTCTGTAACTGGAGTTCTAAGATTGGTCAGAGCTGCTTATATGGAAGTGTCGTAACCGTCTAAAGAACAAACTATAATCCGAAACTGGGGTCCTAAGGCTGGTCAAAGATGCTTATCTGAAAGTGTCATGACCACTTAAAAAACCACTAAAATTCGATACTAAGTCTAATAATGATAACTGGGAGGCATCATTGACACCTCAAGAATTAACTGTAGTCAAACTGATTAGCTGACATTTCTAGACAACACTAAGTCTAATAATCTGACTAAGACTGGACATGTAAATATCTGACTAAAATTTCCACATACACTAATAATATGGGGATTTCAAATCTGTTAGAATCAAGCTACAAGGAAACTAGTCAAACACGCAAGATCCTAAATTCTACTAAACTGAGAATTAGGGCTAAATTATTCCACAAGATACAATTCTCATAAATGTCTAGAAATAGGGAATAATAAGCAGTTAAAATCATGAGAAATACTCTACTTGAAATCTCAAGGAAATTAGTCTGACAAGTTTCTATATTTTGAATCCACAGGGCTGAACTGATAGAGAAAATAGAAAAGATTTTTCGGGGACACAAGGGAAGAACTATTCCCTTGTTGAATTCCCATATACCTAGCTAAGAATTCCCTGAAGAAGAAGGCTTGAATTTTTGCACTGATGAGGAACCCTAGTTCTTTCTTGAGAGAAGAAATATGATCATTTTTATGAGAGTAAACGTGGGGAATGAGTGGGAAGACCACTCAATCCCTCTAATATCTCTGAAATAATGCTAAAAATGATGAAGTTTAGAGTCTAGGAGTTTAGGAAATTATGAAAAAGCCCCTAAAAATATCACAAAAAATCACCCTACTAGTCCCAACGAGGGACTGGACAATTCGCTGTTATTAACCATGACTTGTGGTCTGCCTCGTCGCCTACACTGGAAATTTATCATCATGGGTCACCACGAACTACTAACGACCCATTACCGGTCACCACGACTCGTGGTCACCTTTCGTCGGCCTCACTGCCGAAAACCACCTGGGGGTCGCCACAGGCGACACCACGACTCGTGGTGTCCCGAATGAGTCGTGGTGAGGACCTGCTAATGTCCAACTTCTCTTCTTCCTTCACCCATCCTTGACCACAGGTGACCTAACGAGTTGTGTGGCTGACCACGACTCGTGGTCAGGCTCGTGATTCCTAAGAACTTGAAATTTCCAACTTAAATCAAACTCCTCACCACGAGTCAGTTAACAACTCGTGGTCGTCTTGAAGGGTCACTGGAAGACTCTTCCTGTGACCTGGTGCAGGGAATCTTGTTTTCTCCATTTCAACTCCAGGGTCTGATCTGAGGGTTTCTGGGGCATTACAGTACCTTGAGGAAGAAGAAGAAGAAAAGTTATTCAATATTTCTCTCTCTAATTCTATCAATTTGGAAAGGAATAATTGGTACTTCCTAGAGAATGTACAGAAATAGATTAAAAAATGCTCCTTAAATCCCGTGCTGGATGATTTTGCCCTCCTGAAGACGCCCTCACATGTGAGTCACCGACGGAACCTGCAGAACTCCGTTTTGTCGCACTTAGGGGCCATTACTTTGGGGTCTGGCTAGCGTTGGCATCGCTGGGTCACAGGTACTGACCCGCATTCCATCATTGAACCGTCCACTTCCGTCCAGTATGCTCCTGCATTATAGATGGCGTTTCTCCGGTCCCATCCGGTAGAACGCCGGTCCTCTTCTTTAATTCCATGCTTTTGTCCAATTCCTTGCCTTCTCTCTTTAAGTTAAATGTCGGCATAAACAAAAGAGAAGGAGCATAACGTCCTCCCAAATGACTTGAAAACCAAGAAAAAGTTCATGTTTAAAAGCCTAATGAGTTGGTAAATTACTAACTCATCAACCTTGAGCAATTAATCTAACAAGTTTCTGAGGGATCAATAATTGGGACTTCATCATCCTATATTACTTGACGACCATTTACGCTTGCATGCGCTTGGGCGATATTAAGTTTTTGGCGCCGTTGCCAGGGACCTAAAAATTGATTAACTGTTTTTGGTTAGGATTTTCATTATAATATTCAAGTATTTAAATTTTTTGTAAGTATATTATGTAGATTTTTATTTTTCTCTGTTTTAGTAGTTTACCACTCTTTTTAACATGACGTCTTGGTATGTAAATAGGTCGAATGATGGGTACTTATATTTGGGTGATTCGTGTATGAATTATAGCGGACCCCATTTGTGGAAACGTTGTCATACTTGTAGTGTATGTGGTGGTCTGGATGGCCATTGGAGTAGTTGCCCAAATTCTTACTGCTTTTCCCAAGCCCCTATTATGATCCTCCTGTTGTTTTTGATGCTTACAGGAATAATGAAGAGGAGGAACATCATGCTTAAATAAGCGATATGGAAAAACTAATCTTGGAGCATATGGAAGTAACAAGGGAGTAGCTTACTGAACAAGGAAAAGCCTTAGAAAGGATGAGAGCCAAGCTCACAAAGATGATGGCTGAGGCCGCAACTTGTAATGATTTGCAAGTCACGGTCTTAGCCAATACTAAATAGGAACCTCAAGTGGAAGAAAAGAAGCTCAGACAAGAGATAGGCCAATTTGGCTCAAGTATCCATGACCTGCGGGCTCTTTGAATTGAAAAAGTTGAGGTGTATGAGGCCCAATGACAAAGTGTTACGGATACTAGCCAATGCATGGAATAGGATAAAGAATACCAACCATTAGACAATTCTTTGTTGGCTGATGTTGATGTTGAGGAGCTGGATAAAAGTGAGAATGTCAATCATAATTCAATCTTGGAGTTAGGACGTATTGGTCCTTATTCTAAATACTTTTTGACATTGTGTTTGGTTGGAAACCTATAAATAGAGAATTCCAAGCCTAAGGACAGATGTGTAGATGAGGAAAAATGCCCCTATATTCTAAAATTTATTATGCCAAAGAGACATAACGACATCCCTCATTTAAGGGCCAAGAAAGGCAAGATGCAACATTTATTATTTGGTCCCCTCAGGTTTACATCACCACCCCTTGAGCATAATAGGAAATTGGAAAAGAAATTAGGGATAAAATTTATAAGCTCAAAGTGGAAGGAAAAGTGGTGAAAGTTGATGGCGTCGTGCTACGACGTTAAATCAGGCGCTTGTTGAGAGGCAACCCAATTTGTCATAGTGTAGGTTTTCTTATTTTAGTGTGACATTTTTTTGGTTTTGTCCGTAGATAAGGGGAAGTCTGAGTACCTGAAATCAAAGCTAAGGAGCATGTCTTGAGCTTAAGTGTGGGGTTATGCGACCTATGAATCAAAGAGAAATGTTGCTAGCTAGGCCTTAGAGGGCCTCAGGGAGTATTTCTCACCCATGTCTTGTTTTATTTTATAGATGCTCTAAGGACAGAGCATGACTTTAAGTGTGGGGTGAGGATATCTTTTGAATTTTTGAGGTTAAGGATGAGTATGCCACCAATTTTTTGTTTGAAATTTTTTCAAAATGGCATGTCTCACCTACCCTTCGATTTTTCTTATGGCCTCGGTTCTTTCTCGAAGTGGGAGACCTTGGAACTGGGTAAATTTTTTTATTTTTAGGAGTAATTTTAAAATTTTTTAGGAGAGGTAGTGGCTTTTTTCGATGATGGATGGGTGACAACCGTCTTAAGGGAAAATTAGTCACATTTTTTTATTTTTTAGGATGGAGTCAAAAACCACCACTTGTGTGCTCTTGGATATTCCACTTAGAAGCTAAGCTAGAGACAATGAAGTGGTCATCTTGAATGCAAAAGAAGTAAAAATTCATGAGAGACACATAGGTTCTTTAATATGGCTCAAAGAAAAAAAAAATAATCTTAGGGATTAATAATGATAATTCCATTCAACTTGATTGTGTAGATATGTAGTCATAGGAAACTGACTCACATCATGATGCCATGAGAGGTAAGCTTGATTTGTTATGTGTTGTACATAATTTAACATCTAGAACTTGACTAAGTGTGTATAGGATTTCTAGTTGCCAATAATGTAAGATGTGATTAAGGCGTTTCTTTGAAAAGCCCATCTTGTCCATTATTGTTGTACCTTCCTAACGCTATCCCTAGTTAACCCCTTTGAGCTTCAAGCCTTAATTTTCTTCTTAGCCACAAAAGAAGCCTCTCCCTTTTTTGTTGTCTGACCTTCAGAATTGTTGATCCAAAAATAGTCTGACGCACTTTGGAATTAGGAATGAGGGTCCACCAAGGTAGAAAAAGTTAAGGGAAAGGAAAGAAAGAAAAAATAGTGATGGCAAGAAGAGAAAATAAAAGAGGGGTGCCACAAAAGGATGTTGTCTACTTACTGCTAGAACTAATGAAAGATCTTTAATGGTTGATTATTCTTGTTGTTCTTATAAGCAAAAACTAGCGGTCAAGTAATAAAAAGGGGCATGAGAAAAGAAGAGGATTAGTGAAGGAAAGGGTGAGCAGTTAAGAAAAGAGGTGGACAAAAGAGATGAAAGAATGTCTTAAAGTGCTTAGGACTGGTAGCCACTACTAAAGAGAAATCATTTCTACTTATACCTTAGCCGACATTACAACCAAGAAAAGTATTTATGATCTTACTCTTTTGAAACAACTAAATAGTCTAAATGCACATGAGGGGAAAGCTTATGGTATGTTTCAAGTGTATAATACATCATTTCTGAGAGTGAGCGTGTCTTTCTTATTATGTTCCAAGCTTTAATTGATAATATGAGGGAAGGAACATCACTAAATAAGTGAGGGCATAAGATTTTCAAAGTTGGTGTACTATGTATTTCATTTTTCATACTTAATCATGTTGGCCCTATTTTGAAAAGATGAATCAGTTATAGAGGCTATGTAGTCTTGAATGTGAAAACTTGTGTGTGCTTTATATGAGTTGTTATGAATTGATGAACCACTAATGCATGTGCTCTGTACTAGCTGCTGAGTGAGGATTGATAGGGTAAAAAGTGGTGAGAAAAGATGTTCATGCACGTAAGTAAGGATTGTTCGAGGATGAACAATGACTTAAGTGTGGGGTGGTTATGTTGAGCATATTCTTATGCCCATTTTGCCATCTTTTTACCCATATTTTACCTTATTTTGAGATTGTAATCCTTATGAAATGCATGAACCCATGTTTATGTGTGTCTTGTGAGCTAACAAGTTCTTTTAGATGTGTTGAGCAGGAAACCAAGAAAAAATGACTCAAAAATGACCCAAGGAGTGAAGGAAGAAAAGTGTGCAAAAATTGGCCTAGTGAGATAGCTGGTGTGGCACGCTAGACTCCCAACTTCAGAGAAAATTATGCTGAAGTTGGTGCATCGGGTGGCGTGGTGAGTTCTCATTTTTCAGGGACCTTTAGCTTAATATTTGATGTTGTTATTTCAGTTTTTAGACTTTAGCTAGCTAATTGGGGATGTTTTCCCATCAGCTCTTCAGACATGTTTGAGGCTTATCAGACAATATATAGAATTTCAGCTTTGTCAGTGTTGACTCTGTTATGATTAATATGTATTCAAACTTTCGCTTAATTATGTTTCAGTTATTAGATTCTACTTGATATATGTTCTTTAGTTTCTATGTTCAGGTCATGGGTCGACTTGGAGCCATTCATGGTTCTGGGTCCCGTGTCTCAATTCGGGCCTATGTTTGGGTCGTGACATTTATGCATTCAGATAAGGTCATTGTACATTAGCCTAGTTATACCTTATGAGTTTACCAGCATGCTTTATATTTGAGTTGTATATCTCACATGCTTAGTATATTCAAAATACTGACTGCATACTCTCTATGCTATATCATTTTATGATATAGATTCAGGTACCCAGGCTCAGCATCGCAGTTAGACTCATTCCAGTGACAATCAGCACCTGACAGTGGTGAGTCCTCATCTCCCCAGGATCGGAGTGTCTTTCTTTTTTTCAATATTTATCTTCAGATTTGTTTTACATTTTGGAGTTAGCTGGGGACTTATCCCAGCAACTCATCAGTATTAGAGGCTTTCAGATAGAGTTGTATTAGTTTTAGCATTTGACTCGATGCTTCTATAAGACTTTAGTGTTTTTACTAGGTGTTACTTTTATGCATAAAAGATATGGTTTACATTTCAAATAGCCTTCGCTCATTTTTCTATTTAATTCAGATTGCGTTAGTAATATGGTATGCCATGGGTTATCTTAAGGTGACTTGTGGCTCTAGGCACCGTGTCTGTCACAACCCGAGCTTGGACCCGAGATCATAACACGGGACCTAGAACCATGAATAGCTCCAAGCTAACCCATGGCACGTAGATAGAACATTCTTGAGCATAAACTAAGAGAAAATAGAACATGAGCATAACATAACCTATGTGGAAGTCAAAGATGTCATAAGAAATATGAAACCACAAGTCAAAACTACTGAATCATTTAAACATAGCTGTCTGAAAAGCCTCTAGTTATAAAATAAGTTGATAGGAAAACACCCTCAACTAGCTCTACTAAATTCTGAAAACTAAAAGACATAAAAAGAAAAGACATGCATCAAATGACATCCTTGGATCATGAGGACTCACCAAGAGCTAGACTGGACTAGATGAAGAGTAAATCTAACAACAAGGCTAAGACTGATCACCTGAACCTATATCAAAAGACGATATACCATAAAAGTATGGGGTCAGTACTTTGAATATACTGAGTATATAGGATGAATAAAATATGAGAGTAAAGACAACATGCTAAAAGTCATAGTCATAAGATAGTCATAAACATAGGTTATTCATCATGAGCTGAAGTATAATGACCCAAGGTTTTGAAATTAAAATATACCATTTAACATGTTTGAAATCATAAGTAAACTCATAATTTTATCAATAGGTCAAATANCAATAGGTCAAATATACTATAGAACATAATATCGTAAAACCTAAAAAAATGAACGACTTAAAATATGAGTAACAGTGGGAGATTCGCATAATCGACACCATCATGAATAAGCACATGATGCCCAACTATCTCGCTCAAGTTGGCAGATCCGTCCTAAGAGAGTCGAGGGTAAAAGAAGGATAAAAAGGTGATATCACCCGTAAGCCCATTCGGGCAGTGGAACACTCTCTGGCGAGGCCTTAATCATGAATATACCTACGGTGGCACGTTGTTTTAAGACCTGGGTGCGCTACCCCGACTTACTCGTGCTAAATACTACTCCCAAATTATGAATATTGCTCATAATCATAATCATGAAACATACTTGGTTTTTACTTGGTATAGTTTGAAAACATGACTCATAAACATACTTAACATACGTGAACTAGCCATGAAAATAATGGTGCTGATTTGTCCATGATACATAAGCTTGAGATTCATGAAATTCATGTATAATTAAGTAAATCATTATAACTTGAGAAACATAGGTTCATAAGATATTCTTGTAGAAATCATGTAATCATAATCATAAAATATGGATTGAATCATATGATAATTGAATTCATAGAAGAACACGAGAGATTTCATCAAGATTGGGTCTAACCCTAGAATTTTCATAAGACATGATTGGAGACTTGAATTGATGAAATTGATTTAAAATTGGGCATTAGGGTGGAAGAAACCCCACCCCCCCATTCATTACCCTACATACTTGGGCTTGATGGAATTCTTGCTTGATTTGAAGACCCAAGAGAAATTGAGAAGCAGAAGATGATGAACCCTAGCTCTTCTTTAAGAGAGAATTTCTAACTTATGGTGTTTTAAGAGAATGAAGGTTTACTCTAAGTATAACCCCTTAATCAGCAAATTTAAGAAGATTAAAGCAACGTCACTTAGAAGTTTAAAGCATAAGATTTTACTAAAATACCCCTGAACTGTCGAATTAAAATTCCAGCTGACAGAACCCACGGCCAACACAACGGATCGTTGGTTCACATGTTGGTCCCTTCTTCTTCTCTGAATCATTCTCTAAACCTATTCCCACGACTAAAACAAATGGCAGGTACAATATAACAATGGGTCATATAATCCACTTATAATTATGGATAAATTTTGAAAAATTTATGAAGTTCATCACCATGGGACAACCAATGAGTCATTGGTTCAAAAGATGACTCATCTTATGGTTTGTTCAACGGTCCGGTGCCATTCTTCCTGTTGATTTCAGCAGCAAGGTCTCAAATGTAAGCTTAGGGACTTTTGGTGTATTACAATGTTGCGTCTAGGGTGTAGACTTGGGTCGTGACAAACTTGGTATCAGAGCATCAGGTTTAAGTGTGTCCTAGGGTGTCTGAAAGTCGCGTTAAGTAGTCTTTTTCATGGGTATGAAGTGCGCCACACTTATGAGGTAGAGGCTATAAGATGTTTTAGGAAATTTCCCTTCTTTCATAATTCTTATCGTGCGATAAAGTGTGAAACTCTAAAATATCCTTCCAACTGGTGCTCTATATGTTTACAGATGATGCCTCCTAAAAGTGCTTATGGAAGAAGGAATGAAAATAAAAATCAGGAAGTCCCACTAGCTCCAATAGACCCGCTGAATAAATAGGTGACTCATGTTGAGTTCAGAACTATGTTACAAATGCTTTCCTAGGCCGTGACCAACCAGGTCAATCAGGGGGTCGTTGCACTTGCTAACACTAATGGTAGTGCAGCTGCTGCCAAAGTCTAGGACTTTTCTCCAATGAATCCCCTAGAATTTCATAAGTCTAAGGTAGATGAGGACACATAGGAATTTATTGACGAGGTTTAGAAGATCACCTGAATTATGGGAGTTACCTCCAGTGAGAGTGCAGATTTGGCCACATATCAGTTGAAAGGAGTGGCCCAAATATGGTACAAACAGTGGAAAGAGAGAAGATGTGTTGGTGCAGGCCCTATGGAGTGAGATGAATTCATGATACTAATTTTGGATAGGTTCTTTCCCGATGAGCTGAGGGAAGCGAAGGTGGAGAAGTTCATCAAATTGAAGCAGAACTCCATGAAAATTCAGGAGTATGCACTGAAATTCTCTTAGTTGTCTAGATATTCTCCAGAGATGGTTGTTGAACCTAGGGCTCAAATGAGCATGTTCGTTTCAGGAGTTTCAAACCTGGTGGTTAAGAATACAGGACCGCAATGCTCATTAGTGACATGGACATTTCCAGACTCAACCTCCATTCTCAGTAGATTGAGGAAGAGAAGTTGAAAGAAAAGGAAAGGGAGAGAAAGAGCGCTAGAATAAGATAATTTGACTACTCACAGTAGAGGTCGGGCGGTGGGAATCGCTCACATCATCAACAGAGGTCATCAGCTCTAGGTCCCTCTTCAGCTAGTGCTCCTTCTCCCAGGCCCCGTACTGATCAGAAGGGTAGAGCATCAGGCTCTAAGACTTAGAGTCATGCCTCCAGTAGCCGCACTTCTCAACATGTCTGAAGTGTGGTACGAACCATCGTGGTAAGTGTCATTTTTGCAAGAAGGGTTGTTTCGATTGTGGTCAGTTGGGTCACAAGTTGAAGCATTGCTGGTCGGCTAGACATGGGAAGGCCCAATCCACTACCTTAGCATCTTCATCAGGTCTTCCAGCTTAGTAGGGTACTAATTCTGGCACTGGTGTTGGTCAGCACCAGAACTGCTTCTATAACCTATCTTCTCGTTGAGATTAGGAAAACTCAGCTAATATAGTAACTGGTATGTTATGTCTTTTCCATATTGATGTTTATGCTGTACTAGATCTAGGAGCCACACTTTCTTTCATGACTCCTTACATTGTAGTTCAGTTTAATGTTAGTCCAGAAATCCACTCAAAATCCTTTCCATTCTCTACTCCTATTGGTGAGTCAGTTATAGCTAGTTGGATATACAGAAATTGCCCGGTCACAATTTTACAGAAAATCATAACGATCGATCTAGTAGAGTTAGATATGGTCGATTTTTACATTACTCTTGGCATGTACTAGTTGCACTCTTTCTATGTCTCAGTCGACTGTAGAACCAGGGTTATTAAGTTTCAGTTTCCTAATGAACTAGTTCCGAGGTGGAAGGGTAGTACCTCAGTGCCTAAGGGTCGAATAATATCTTACCTTAAGGCTGGGAAAATGATTTCTAATGATTATATTTATCATCTAGTTTGGGTCAGGGACTCTAGTTTTGAAACCCCAACTCTTCAATTAGTTCCAATCATAAATGAGTTCCCAAAAGTATTTCTCAAAGATCTTCCTAGAGTCCCCCCCTGAGTAGAAAATTCACTTCGGGATATACCTTCTTTCATATACCCAGCCTATCTTAATTCCTCCTTACAGAATGGCTCCAATTGAGCTTAATGAGTTGAAGGAACAGCTGAAAGATCTGCTAGACAAAGGCTTCATCAAACCCAGTATCTCTCCATGGGGTGCCCCAGTTCTATTCGTGCGTAAGAAAGATGGTTCGCTCAAAATATGCATCGATTACCATCAGCTAAATAAATTCATAGTCAAGAATAAGTATCTTATCCCCAGGATTGATGACTTGTTCGACCAGCTTCAGGGTGCTAGCTACTTCTCAAAGATAGACCTCAGATTCGGTTATTATCAACTCAGAGTTAGAGAATGTGTATTTTGAAGACAGCCTTCAGAACTAGGTATGGTTACTATGAATTTGTTGTTACGTCTTTTGGACTAACGAATGCTCCTCCAGCTTTTATGGACTTAATTACTGGGTGTTCAAGCAGTACCTAGATATGTTTTTCATCATCTTCATAGATAACATCCTTGTCTACTCTTGGAGCGAGGATGAGCATGCAGACCATTTAAGGATAGTCTTGAAAACTCTGAGGGACCGTCAGTTATTCGCTAAGTTTAGAAAGTGTTAATTCTAATTGAGATCGGTAACATTCTTGGGGCATGTCATCTCTAGTGAGGGTATTCAAGTTGATCCTCAAAAGATCAAGGTAGTTAAGAACTAGTCAAGACCCACCTCTCCATCAGACATTAGGAGTTTCTTGGGTCTACCCGGTTATTATAGATGGTTTGTGGAAGGATTCTCCTCTGTTGCCTCTCCTATGTCCAGATTGACTTAGAAGAAGGTCAAATTCCAGTGGTATGATACTTCTGAGAAGAGTTTTCAGGAGTTGAAAACTCATCTCATCACTACCCCAGTTTTGACTCTACTAGAAGGCTTAGATAGGTTCATGATTTATTGCAAAGTCTGCAGAATTGGCCTTGGTTGTGTGTTGATACAACATGGAAAATTTATAGCCTATGCTTCTAGACAACTCAAGGTTTATTAGAAGAATTACCGACTCACGATCTTGTGCTGGCAGCAGTAGTATTTGCCTTGAAGATTTGGAGGCGCTACCTTTATGGTGTTCATCTGGATGTGTTTACTGACCATAAAAGCTTGCAGTATGTCATTAGTCAAAAGGATATGAATCTTCTTCAGAGGAGATGGCTTGAGTTGTTGAAAGCTATTACTTGAGTGTCTTATACCACCAGGTAAAACCAATGTAGTGGCCGACGCCTCAGCATATTTTTAATTGATAATGTTGCTCATATATAGAATGGAAAGAAAGCTAATTAAAGGTGTTCACAGGCTGGCTCGTTTGGGAGTTCATTTGGTTGATTAAGTCGAATGTGGAGTTATAGTTCAGAATGGGTCAAAATCTTCTCTTGTGATGGATGTTAAGACAAAGAAGGATGGTTATCCAACCTTGCTTAAGTTGAAGGAAGCAAACTTCAAGAGAGAAATAGAGGTTTTCTCCCAAGGGGAGATGGTATGCTCTACTATTAGGGAAGATTATGTGTTCCTGATGTGGATGATTTGAGGCAACGAATATTAACGGAAGCCCATAGCTCTCGATATTCTATTCACCTAAGTACCACCAATATGTACCGTGGTCTATGGGAAGTTTATTGGTGCAATGGCATGAAGAAGGACATTACAGAATTTGTGGCTAAGTGTCCAAATTGCAAACAGGTGAAGGCCGAGCATCATAAATTGAAAGGTATGACTCAGGATATCAAAATTCCTACTTGGAAGTGGGAATAGATAAACATGGACTTCATTATAGGTGTACCTCATATGCGCCGACAACATGACTCAATATGAGTGGTTGTAGATCGGATGACTAAGTCAGCACATTTTCTGTCAATTAAGACCAGAAATTCAGCTAACGATTATGCTAGACATTACATTCAGGAGTTAGTCATCTTGCATGGAGTTTCTTTTTCCATCATTTTGGATAGGGGTACTCAATTTACCTTACTTTTTTAGAGGTCATTTCAGAAGGGCCTTAGTACTCAGGTTAAGCTAAGCACAACTTTCCACTTGCAAACATATGGTCAGGCCAAGTGGACCATTCAAACCATAGAGAATATTTTGAGAGCTTATGTGATTGATTTCAAGGGTAGTTGGGATGATCACCTCCCTGTCATTGAGTTTTTCTACAATAACAAAACCACTCCAGTATCTAGATGGCCCCATTTGAGGCTCTTTATGGAGATATAGGTCACCTATAGGGTGGTTCGAGGTTGGTGAATCTACCTTTATAGGGCCTGACTCAATTTATGAACTATGAAGAAAGTTCAACTTATCAGAGATAGGCTGTAAACAACTCAGAGCCGTCAAAAATCGTATGTAGATGTGAGGAGAAGAGAACTTGAGTTTGCTATTGGTGACTGGGTCTACTTGAAGATTTCACCCATGAAATTGGTGATGAGGTTTGGGAAGAAATAAAAATTGTGGTTTGGGAAGAAAGAAAAACTCAATCCCCGCTATGTCGGTCCTTATAGGATCTTGAGGCGCTTTGGCAATGTGGCCTATAAGTTGGACTTACCTGCGAAATTTGCATCAGTGCACCCAGTCTTCTATGTGTCTTTGTTGAATAAGTGCATCAGTGATCTGATCTCAATTGTTCCATTGGAAAGTGTAGGAGTGAAAGATTGTCACTCTTATGAAGAGGTCATAGTTGAGATTCTCGACCATCAGGTTAGTAAGTTGAGGAACAAGGAGGCCACTTTGGTGAAAGTACTTTAGAGGAATCAGCTCATAGAGGGGGCTACCTAGGAAGTAGAAGCAGATATGATGGCTAACTACCCTCATCTTCTCCCTCCCAACTCAGCTTCAACATTAAGTACTAGTTTCTTCCTTAGTACTCTACCCAGTTTCATGTCAGTTTCATGTCCTTTAGTTAATTTTATATCTTAGTATGCATCCATCTTATATGAATCCAGTTCAGCATGTGTACCTCAGTTCGGAGTCAGACACTCCATMAGTATTCAACATATAGTAGTTAGTATTGGAATTGCARCTCTTTCCCTACTCTTTCAACTTAATTAGTCTCCATTCGAGGATGAATATTTCAAAGGGGGAGATAATATAACACCACAAAATTCCCTAAGATCAGATCCTAAACTTGGAGTTGAAACCAACAGAAAATCTGTGATTCAGCCTCAAGACAAACCATACCATGAACCATGAAATGTAGGTATGGTCCGTGGTAAGGGATCGTGGTAGGGGGTTCAGAGAATAACCCAAATGGTCTAGGTACTACGAGAGGAACCTACAGACCATACCACGATGGTACGAGTCGTGATATTTCCCAGTAGGATGAATTTCTAAGAATGACTAGTATGACATGGAAGGTACGAGCAGCATGTGACGAACCGTGGTATCATGGCATGGATCATACCATAAGCCTATAGAATGGAGAATTAGAGAACTGGAAATTGATCCAGCTACAACGAATGGTTACCACGAGTTGTGGTGACAACCAAGGACTCATGGTGTGGGTCATTTGTATTAGACCAGAAATTTTAAGTAATTTTCAGGGGTAGTTTCATAACATCCACTCTTTTAATTCCTAAACTACATAGTATTGGGGTAATTTGGAAGGGGATTTCGGGGATTAGTCGATCATTCACTCTGATTCGCTCCAAAAACTCTCAAATTCATTGTAAGAAGTTCAGAAACTCTCTCTCAAGCTAAGCTAGGGTTCTTCCTCAGAGCTTCAGAATTCAAGTTCTACTCAAGGGGTTTCCTTCTCCCGGTATATAGGACTTTTATAGGGATTTTCTTCCACCCTTGTGTCCCAAGATTTTTAGATACCCTAGCTAGGTAGTTTTCTCTAAAAATCATGATATAGGGTTGTTCTTCCAATGCTAATTTTCCCTATATCCTCTATGTTTTCAGGCCTTCATCAGTAAAATTATGATATACACATAATGCTATATCAATGATATTATTTTTAGTTTATACAGTATCTTTTCATGATCTTGTTTTTACATGAATTCAGAGACTTGGCATCATAAGCTATCATTATCTTCAATTAGCATGATTTGTCAAAGTCCACAAGATTTTCTCACGAATTATGCATTTATGCTTCACAATATTTTTAGCATTCTTAGTATACTCAGTGTCATTAGTATTATCAGTAAATCCTAATATATTCAGTATTATCAGTACTACCAGTTTATTAGGTCCTATAGACTCTTAGGACACTTCCAAATAAGTAGTTCTGACTTAGTCATAGGACATCAGGTTTTGAGCTATCAGTATATTAGTATATATGTATATGTTAATATCAAGTTGGGAGTAGTACGTAGCACCGAGTGAGAAGGGGTTTAGCGTACCCAGGTTCCCAGAACTATGTGCTATCGTTGGATATTGGTCCACATAGGCCTCAGTTTAGTTATCACACAGTCATGCCTTTATACCCTGGCAAGGTATATTAGGTCGTATCAATGGGGCGTATATATCGATCTCCACATCTAGCTCACATGGTTATATGTTAGTTAATAGATTCTCCCTTAGTATAGTTACTGTATTCAGTCTTAGTCTCTATTTCAGTTTTCAGTACATGTACATGGCCCTAAAATCATATTTACCAGCACTTATGGTACTTTTAGATTTTCATGTTAATTTAAGTACTGATGCATTCAGATAGGGTCATTGTACATCAACCCAGTCATACCTTTAGATTTTACCAGCATGCTTTATATTTAAGTTGCATATATCACATGCTCAGTATATTTAAAGTACTGACCACATACTCTCCATGCTACACCATTTTATGATATAGATTCAAGTACCCTGGCTCAATATCATAGTTAGACTCATTCCAACGACTATCAGCACCTGATAATAGTGAGTCCTCATCTCTCGAGGACCAGAGTATCTTCTTATTTCAATATTTGTCTTCAGATTAGTTTCAAACTTTGGAGCTAGCTAGGGACTTGTTCCAGCAGCTCATCAGTATTAGAGGCTTTCAAATAGAGTTGTATTAGTTTCAGTATTTGACTCAGTGTTTCTGTAAGAGTTTCACATTTTTACCAGATGTTACTTTTATGCATAAAAGAGATGTTTTACACTTCAGTTAGCTTCCACTCAATTTTCTATTTAATTTAGATTATGTTAGTAATATGTTATTCCGTTGGTTAGCTTGGGTCACTTGTGGCTTTAGGCACTGTGTCGCATCCATGGTGTCGTCTTGGATCATGACAAGTATGAGCAGATGGTCCGAGTAAACATCAATGACCAAACACAATGGGTGACATCTATTATAGCTAAGGGGGCACCAAAATGGATAATCATGATGTCAAGATCTACAAAAAGGACCTTCGATTGAGGACCAATGTTTGCTTGGTATGTTAAGCTACTGATAGCCTTCTCAAAATGAGACACATGACGTTGGAGAAGGTAATTCTTGTTTCCTTTATTATGACACGCTCCTTCATCAACCTTGGGAGAATCATCCACCCGAAAATTGGAAAGAGGGTGACATAGGAAAAAACATTCTTCCAATTTTCATGCCTCATAATGGAGTTGTGATAAAAGGCAAGGATTCCTCTGATACCAAGACTAGACACTTCTATCTCATCATCTTCTATTGTGGACATACTAAGGAACTAGGATGAGGAGAAATCTCAGAGGTGGAAGAGATAGAGGATAGGCCTGGTTAACACCTTACCGATGATTTACTTGGAGCACATTAAGGGTGCCGCTACAGAGCACGTAGAGGTTGCAGCCAATACTAGAACCTTCATAGAGACCATTAGATCCCCTCCATCCCTTTCTCCAGGATGATTTATGATGAGTATACAATATTTTAAATTTATTGATGATGGAAAAGCATGAATTCAAGTTACCCATGTTTATTTGCATATTTTGAAAGAATTGATTATGATAAACTATTGGCAATGCCCACATGTTGAAGAATGATTTATGATTTATGAAGAAAATTACATGATTTATTGATTTATGATGTTGGCCGATGAAAAATGCCTATGATTCTTGGCTAAGCATGTTCTAAAGGGTATCAATGACGATAAATGCTATATTTTAGCCAATGAATCTTACTGAATGATGTTATTGATTTATGTATGAACCTATATACATGTTTTTAGGAGCCATGTCTAGCACCGAGCAATCCGGCGTTCAAAGGACTATGATGGTGTCTCATAACCACGTGCCACCATGGTTTTCTCAATGATATGATGTATTGATAATGATACCCTCAAATGTGATATCACGCCTAATGCACGACCCTCGCCTGGAAAGCCAGGGTCGGCTTTGCCCACTTGAGCGAGATAGTGGGGCATCATGAAAGGCTCTACCATGATGGTGTCAGTTATGACGAGTCCTCCCATTGTTCCGCATGTTTTATGCATTGTTATATTTATGTTATTGGCTCAAGTTATGTTTTGATAATGTTTACTTATGATTACGATTATGAAAGCTTTATGAATGATTTGAAAGCTTTGAGCCTTATGTTTTTCTTCGGAGTTATGATATATGCATGATTTCCTTCTCCTACGTTTACTTATGAGTTCTATTTTACTTTTAAATGTCCATTTTACTTACCTTGCATACTCGGTACATTCCACGTACTGGCCGCATACTTTCTATGCTGTATCGTTTCATGATACAAGGTCTGAATCTCAGGCTCATCCTCATCCTTAGCCCATCTTAGTTTACACTTTTAGTTTATTGGTGAGTCCTCATGTTTCGAGGGCCGTTTGGCAAACTTTCATGTTATTTATGTTTCAGTATTGGTTGGGTTAGTTGGGGATGTTGTCCCATCAACCCATCTTATGTATTAGAGGCTTTCAGACAAGTCTGTAGTACTCGGCTATGTATATGTCCAGTATTTCCTAATGTCATGCTATAATTACATTTCCTCTATGTTTTATGATTATCATTCTGCTTATTTGAACGAGATTAGTTGTATGCATGTGCCATGGGTAGACTTGGGGTCTCTTGGGGTCCCTTGTCCCGTGTCTACGATCCGAGTGTACGTTCGGGTCGTGACATGGCAGGGTAAAGCTCACATAGGATGTCCCAAATTAATCTGATCATACCTACATTGGCGCGTAGTTCTGAGGCATAGGGTTGATTGACCCTTAGCCTACTCAGTGCTCGACACTACTCCAAAAAAAACATGCATATGCTCTCCATTGTTTTTCAACGAAGATGACCATCGTCTATTGACGAAGATGATTAATCATATACATATAAAGATTGAAATCATACATGAGCCTTGGCTCAAACCATACCACAAGTTGAACATAATTGGGAGTCTTGACTCCAAAACATCGCGGTAAGCTAATTAACCTGAAATTATAGATCATACTTGAATATATGGGCTTTCCCAATACTTAAACATGCTTGAAAATACTTAATTCACTTGAAAATATGATCACACACATGGGTAACTTGAAAACATGCTTTTCATCATAAATTTCTCATTATACTTGAACATATATCATAAATCTCAACTTTCAGAAATTCTCATGGATGGGAATTATAATTTATAAAATTTGAAAATATGATTATAATTGAAAACAATGTAAAACTTGCCCATAAATCATAATTCAATAATAGAAACATGCTTAGATCATACCCATGTAGAAGATTAGGAAATTCATGCATTTGGGTTAAAACCCCATAGGATCAACATATAGATTTTCATGAATTAGAGAGGGATTGGGAATGGGTGTGAAAAAATTCACCCATTCATAACCCTACATACCTGAGATGAACTGATTTCACCACTCCCTTGATTGCCCAATGAAGAATTGAAGAAAAACTTGAAGGGGTTAATCTTGCTCACCTCTCCAGCTCTATAAGTTTGCATGTACGAGTAGGAATAGTCTAGAATGAATACTCACTATTTATAGCTTAAAATGATGTAGTTTAGGCCTTAGGATCATAGGAATTACGAAAAATCCCTTACTAAATTCACAGAAAATAACTGACTGTCTGTCCCCACGAGGAATTAGACGAGTCGTTACCAAGGACCACGAGTCGTGGTCTCCAGTCATCGTGTGCACTGCCACTTTTCCTTGACGGGACCCCACGAGGGACCTAACAACCCATTACCGGTGACCACGAAGTGTGGTCACCACTCGTTGCTTCCAATGCCAAAACCTTAACTCATTAGAAACCTATTGACCACAACCCACCAACGAATCATGGTGACTGACCACGACTCATGGTGTCCAATCGTGGGGTATACTTCCACTCATCCTTCATCTTCCAATTTCCCTTGACCACGGATGAACTGCGACTCGTGGGGCTAACCACGACTCGTGGTCACACCCATGCTCACCCCAACTCTGAATTTACCAGATAAGTCAACACCCTTCACCACGAGTCACTTAATGACTCGTGGTCAACATGACGGGTCACATGACGACCCCTACTGTGACCTAGTGAAGAAAATCCTGTTTTATCCATTTAAACTCTCGGGTCTGATTTAAGGGCTTTCGGGGTATAACACTCTAGGATAGCGTAAAGATTTAGCTACTCACACATAGTCCTCCCCATCAACATTGCTCTGATATCATTTCATGAATTGTATATGTAATTTGAAAATAATTACAAAGGCAGCAGCAAAATGAAAATGAAACAAGAAAAATACTACAAAATTATTTATTTATTTTTAAAAAATTAGAAAAGCAGAATTGGAACAAAATACTTAAAAAGAAGTCGTTTATTAATATGAGGGAGAGATTGAGAACATAGAGGGATTTGGGTAGTTTGGAAGTAAGTATTGCATTTTCTGAATGCCCCTATTGATACGACGTGAAGGTCTTATATAAATCTCAATATGCTGACCCAATTAACTTCAATGTGCTATCTATTTTACATGTATCTACACGTAGCAGATTTAATTTACACAATCTATTTAAAAATATGTCTTCATCTTTTTGGAAATTGCTTCTCTTAAAAATGGAGATTAGTAACCCTGAAGTTGGTCAACAGAAGGCTATACTAGATGGGGTAAATTATGACTGAAGTACTATCTTTTAGTCTCAATCTAGCCTCTCAAAAGGCATATCTGGCCCCTTAGTACTAACACGACCACTACTCGCCCCTAGAATAGTCAGTATAGCTACCAACAGGCACACCCTGTGTGCCTACACCTGACCAGAGGGTCCTAGAAGTGATTATAGTCTCCAATGGCCTAGATAGAATAGTGCAAGGTCCGGAGTGGCCTAAGCGACATTTTTGATGGTCTGGAGTGGCCTAAGAGAACATGCACCTTACTATAACTTTTATCCTGGAAGTAACACTGTGATACTCTGGTTTTAGTCCTTTTAAACCTTAACTTAGACTGTCTAGATTTCATATGGCCCCTCTTGGCAATTCCTATCCTCGTAGGCAGGTATATCTGGACCTAGCCTTATGCGGCAACATGTACATGAGTATCTATAGGAGTCGCCTGGGGCGTTGGCCCCATATCTGACTACTAATAAGGTTCCCCCCTTAGGGTATCAACTAGTTTATCAGACTTGTAACAACTGGAGTGGTTTCCTGAGCGACCTATAGGACAAGCATTGAGTCGGCTGAAACTAACTGTCACTGACAGTAGCTAATCATATTGCAATTGTTGCTCAGTTTACTAGGCAACCTTGTTGCCACTAACTCGAAGGTAAGACCACCTAATCTAAATTCTAGGCCTAGAGGCCTCAAAGTATGCCAACGGCCTCTGGCGAGCTTTACTGTCTATATAGGCGTCAAACAGAAAGTTAGAATGCCCAGCTGCACCCTGTGTTGTCCAATGAACCAAGTTAGGCCCAATAGCTATCTATAAACTTCTAAGGCCTTGGCACGATAGCAAAACATCAAAATACCTCTAAATGGTGAACAGGTGAATGGTGAATTCTCTATGGCGCACCCAGCGTTAGCCACACTTAACATATCCTTTCCCGACCAGGGATAGTATGGTATAATCTAAATTCGTCTTGTAGAAGCTAACCATATCATACATAATCATTATCTACTAGCAACAGCTAATCACAACATATAAGATCATTTACTTTCGAGGGCATAGGTCGTATCACTATACGACGAGAATAACTTTCCAAAGAGATAAGCCTTAACATACCTCAAATGCTCATTCTCGTTAATCAAAGTAGTTCCAACCTGTAGCCGATAATTCCACTCAATTGTAGCCTCTACACTGAAAAAATAAGGCTATTTCAATAGTAGGAATCAACAAATAACTGTACCTTTCAATAATGTTATCTATAACTCAACTCTATTTAATTGAGCCAAAAACTCACAAATTCCCAGGAGTTTAGAATGTAGAAATGCTTAACTATCACTTGTATCCTCTTAGCACTCAATTAGAAGTAATTTCTACAAATTTTACTTAGTTGGGCTCCAACAATCCGGGCGAGATTTCAAGAAATAACTCCATAGAGAAGTTCTTCATAAGCGTAGGAATCATTACTTGAAAAGAATTGACGTTTGGAGTTGATTTAACAGTGTTATTTGGCTCAAATATGATTTAATCCTCGAGAGGAAATCGCCCCTAACCATATATCTCAATTAGGAAATATTCTAATGAGCAAACATATTACCCTTAATATATATATAGGGAGGAGGTGCAGGGAAAGTGCGGCGAGCCACCCACAGCGCCAAGAGTTGGGTGCGATGCGTCGGGGCAGAGGCGCGACGTGCTGCTCAAGGCAACTGGGAAGAGGCACGACGGGGCATTCCTTGTACCCTACCTCTTCTTAGGCCTCCTCCTTGCTCGGTGATGCACTCGTGCTCTTCCCTCTTCGGGACTTTTTCCGCTTGCGTCGTACTCCAAAACTCATAACATATGCATACACGCATCGGTTAAATGATAGAAACTTACTGGGTGTAACACCATCCTGTGTGGGATCTGCTCTGTTATTTGTATATAGTCTCATAAAGCGTCATCTTAATGCTGAAATGGTGACTTCTATAATATACAACTCCATAGGAGGTAGATGGTTATCTCAACTTCCTTGAAGTCTAGTATATATGCCCATACCTATCTTTGAGCGTCTCTCTAGAACGAGTTCAAAAGTCCAACAATAAACTATACCCCTTTATTAGTGATAATAGACAGTGGGACACTATGCTGCTGGACTATCTCTCTAGTATACAACCTAGCATAATCTTCAGTAGAAACATAATTCTAGTTGGTTCGAAATGAGTAGATCCCATTAGCCCTCCAACACTGACCCAAGTAGGGTCAAGTTTATTCTTTGTATGAGATAAATTTGTAATTAAATTCATATTGGCTACTTCAAGCTCTCCCATAGGCACACCCATCTCCTGAGGTAGCCCATCACGGTCCTAATGTCTAGCCCTTACTTGTTGGCAATTGGAGCTCTATGCTATAACTCAACCATATCTTTCTTCTTCCCCTGCCATCAGAAAATCTCTTTTATAAATTGATGCATTTTCATCAAACCTGAGTGGAGGGAATAACAGACATAGTATACCTTTCTACAGTATACTAAAAAAGACCTTCCACATTTGGAATGCAGAGTCGACCTCTGGGTTACAAGATTCCGTCCCCTACTATCTCAAAGGTCGATAATTCCTTCGGCCTGCCCTTGTCTCTAGGTTGTACTAGGCTAGGGTCTCCGACTGTCCTTCCTTCGCCTCCACAACTAGAGGTGATTTTACACTATTCTAGTTATAAGCTCACTACCCTCTAACTGTCATTCAGATACTTATTTTTAACATTCAGTGGAAATTCCAAGCACTATCAGCCTGCTATCGCCTAGAGGTGGTTCTGTTCTTCTCCAGGACTCAATGTTCATGTCTCGCCCCTTAGTTCTATAAGCTGAATCCGGGGTTCGCACACCATGCACTGCACTGGCAAGGATGTCTCGTAACCTTTATCGTTCTGACCCACATTTTGTCTGGTTCGCATCATATAATTTCTCTGCCCCTCAACATAATAGGCTGGGGGTCGTAGGCTTTATTCTCCAGATTATTCCCAAATGTTATCAACACACTACAGTGGGATTAACCTGTTTCTGACTCGAGCTTTACTATCGCTGGAAGTCTATTGCTTATGGACTCGCACACATACACGGCTGCTCCTAGAAATCTTACCTGCTATCCTGATTTGTACCATAGTAAAGATCTGGATGACTTATTTAAGTACTAGGGGTCTTAACCACTTTTTCTAAAACCCCCACAGGAATTTATGGGTTTAGCCTTCCTTTACTATTTACTCTTGGCAACATAGCGCCAATACTCATGCTCTCTACTGTATTGAGAAAGGCTAGGAGGAAGGAATTAACCATATTGTACTATAATAGGGCTGGAGTATGAAAATCAACATACTCTAAAGGGCCGGAGGTGATAGTCTCGTAATTGCACAACCTTTTACACCTTTCAGGTGATCCACCGTAGCTATTATCCCTAGTTAATACTGAATAGCTACTACGTAAGCCATCATATATACTATACTCCTAATCATCCTAATCCGAGTGTGTAGGAAAATCGGGAGCAGTACTGGCGTTTCTATTACCATGTAAAGTTCCTGGTGCCCCGGGGGGATGTTGGGGAGATTAAAAAGAATGTCTCTTCTTCGCACTCAAGATGGGCTATCCCCCAACTGTGGCACCTCACTGGTACCCTCTCCTGCTACTCTATGTGACTTGTAGCTGGCTGTAGTCTGTCTCATATCAAACATTATTCTAGATGGACATAACAATCAAAGCTTAGGGACTCAACCCTATACAACTCGGCTCTATAGCACGATCTGAGAAGTAGGAGGGGTAACCATACTACCATATCTCATAGCCTCCTGCTTATAGAATGTGGTGCACAACACATTTATAAAAAAGACTCTCCTAGACACAACTTGCAGACTCCCTAGGATATGATGTTTCTCTGATACCAAGATTGTCACGCCCCACCTTGGGAGACATGATTGGTACCTAATGCTACACTAGGACCTGGGCTGACCTGGTTGGGCATATGCACCTCTGGTTCCTGCCAACAACTCAAAATCAAGAAAAAAACCTGCTATATCTCGTCTATAAACACATCCTCAGGCTGACAAGGTCACATAGCAACCTATAATAGAAAACAACTAACCCAACCAACATAACAATAAAGGGATCCTATATGGGCCGACAAGACCATCATGTTTTCTTGTTATAATAGAAGGAAAAAAAGGCAGTCACATTTGTACTATAGCCGACAAGGTTGCTACCTAAAAGCTACACTAGGCCCCACATGGACATCACACAAAATATAACCTACATAGGTCCCACACGACCAAGAAAAAATAACTAATTGAAGACTGTGGCTAACTGAAGACTGTGGTCTGCAAGCCTCTAAGAGTGGAATAGTGGTCGGGATAGGGCTCCGACTCCCAACATTGTACAACAGAAAGAACAAACTTCCACTACCTGGAAACTCCGAATGAAAGGAGCTGACCAATCTGCTGACTCCGAGTAGCTTCTAATGGAGGTCCTGAAACCTGTCTGTCTAAACCTGCAGGCAAGTCTGCAGCGCTCCATAGGCGTCAGTACAATACGTACCGAATATGTAAGGCAGTAATAAAAGCTAAATAGAAACTGATATAGAACTAAAAGTAATAAGTGACAAGGGTAGAGGTTAACCTATAAGCTTTCTTATCCACGACCTGTATCTAGTAATCACTATGCAATTAAGAACTGAAGCTACACGGCTATACATCCATAAACTATATCTAATAAGCAAGTATACTAACAAGCACCTAACTTTACCCTAATAAGCCTGGAAGGTGAAAGCAACATATAAATAACCTACCAGGGGGCCAATAAGCCCTGGAAAGTACCACTCAATCTATATACCTCTAACCAGGTCCTTATGATTCTACTGGTAACTATAGCCAACCTACCTGGCCTTTAGGTGTGCAACTGCTTTGGACTCTTGTAACTATGTTTGACCCTGTTGGGCTTCGTAACTGCACCATGGGCATACAAGGATCGACAGAGGGTCAGTAATGCTAGTATGACATAAAAAGAGGTCCATATGTGGATGGAAATAAATATGGCCTTATAGGCCTGAATATAGTCCTTTCAGACATCACATAGCTCCTCTGAGCGACATCACATAGCTTCTTTGAGCGATTGATAGCCCTCTAGGCAACGACCCAGTTAGTAACTCTGAAGTTGGTCAATGGAAGACTATACTATATGGGGTCAATCCCGACCGAAGTACTATATTTTAGTCTCAATTTAGCCACTCAAAAGATGTATCTGGCCCCATAGGCCTAAAGTGACCATTACTCACCTCTAGAATAGTCTGTATAGCTACCAACTGGCACACAAGTGCCTACACCTGACCAAAGGGTCCTGATAGTGATTATAATCTCTAACGGCCAAGAGAGAATAGGGTGAGGTCCCGAGAGGCCTAAGAGACACTTTGAAGGTCATGCTAGGACAATGATAGCTCTAAGAGAATAGTAAGGTTGTAGATGACCAACTATTTAATTTCTCCGCTTAGAACAACTGTGGGGCTGCTACTGATCGGACATGCTCCTAAGCTTCAACCCTAACTCTCCACATGTAGCTTACTATAACTCTTAGCCTAGAAGTAACACTGTGATACTCTGGTTCTAGTCCTTTTAGACCTTAACTTAGACTGTCCAAATTTCATATGGCCCCTCTTGGTAATTCCTACCCTCGTAGGAAGGTATATCTAGACCTGGTCTTAAGCGGCAACATGTACATGAGTATCTATAAGAGTCGCGTGGGGCGTTGGTCCCACATATGACTACTAATAAGGTTCCCCCTCCTTAGGGTATCAACTAGTAAGTAAGACTTGTAACAACTGGTGTGGTTTCCTGAGTGACCTATAGGACAAGCATTGAGTCGGCTGAAACTAACGGTCATATTGCAAGCTGTCGCTCAGTTCACTAGGCAACCCTGGTGCCACTAACTCGAAGGTAAGACCAACCTATCTAAATTCTGGTCCTGGAGGCGTCAAGGTACTCCAGCGGCCTCTGGGCGAGCTTTATTGTCAATATAGGTGTCAAACAAAAAGTTATAAGGCCCAGCTGCACCTTATGTTTTCCAACGTACCAAGTCAGTCCCAAAAGCTACCCATAAACTTATAAGGCGTTGGTGATGAAGGGCGTATTCACGCACTTCATAGACATATTTTTGCCCGTACTTTACTATGTTTTGAGAATAAATTATGTGTGTTTGCATGTGATTATGTTATATATTTGTGAAATTAGNCTTTACTATGTTTTGAGAATAAATTATGTGTGTTTGCATGTGATTATGTTATATATTTGTGAAATTAGCTAACACACGTGATGAGATGTTTTTAGGGCTTCAAATGATGAATTTGAAGGTATTTGAGGCTTATTGATCAAATGTGAAGAAGTGGGATTGAAGAATTCGAGGATTGAAGGTCGCACGAGGTTGGCACACAGCCACGTGAGGCAACAGCACACTGGAACTAGGCCAGGCGCAGTGCGACAACATTCCTTGGCACCACAGCACGCGACGCACAGCAAGGATAATGCATAGGCATGTGCGAGGCACTGCCTTTCCAGGCGTTGCAGCAGGCGCGAGGCGCCAAGCCTCCCAGCGCTATGAAACGCACGAAGCAGCGCTCAGACTACGCGATGGCAGGGGCGACGCGGCGTGGAGTGCACGACATTGACAAGGGAGATGCGCCAAGGGGTTTCCAACGGGCATAATCCAATTCCTACTTCAACTAGGAAAAGGAAAATTAAATCCCAAGTAAAATTCATCAAGGAACAAGGAAAACATAAATCTACTACTATAAATACCCTTTTATATTCATGTAATAGCAGTCAAGTTTTAAGTTTGAAGTAGAATTATAAGAAAAATTTTAGAAAAATCTTGGGCTTGGAAGTTTTATGACATACTTTGAGACAATTTTTGAGTTGTTCTTCTTTATTGTTGCATTAATCAAGTGAGCTTGTTCCTATCAACGTTGTAAATATTAAGTTTTGCTTTTTTCTATGAATGCTATGAATTTACTTATAAACATGATCGGGTAAAACCACCACAACTAGGGTTGTGGGAAATATGACAAATTAACACATATAGGTAAAATACTTAGTGATTCTTGAACGGAGTTTATGCATGAATTGTTTATTCCTTTTTTTAATTTGATATTTAAAGGTTGCAAATGTTAGAACTTGTCTTATTTTTACTTACTGGATCAAGGAGGTAGTGAATAGGAAAAGGGATTAACAACGGAGATTTGAGGCTATCAACCATCATCTGATAGCTTGACCTTCTCCGGGAATAGCTAATTTGATATCAAGGGTAAAGGTTAGTAAAACATACACCCGTAGACGGACCAAGTTGCATGGTGATAATCATCTAAATAGGGGACCAACCATTTAGGTGAAATTAACTTACCGATATTGCATGCTAAGCAC
>JACEIK010000531.1:93449-153255 GCA_018107945.1 Datura stramonium | reverse complement strand
ATTGAAGATTTGGCGCCATTACTTATACGGAGTACATGTTGATATCTTCACAGATCATAAGAGCCTCCAGTATTTGTTTCAGCAGAAGGAGTTGAATTTATGCTAGAGAAGGTTGTTAGAATTGTTGGATGACTTACAAATTTGGTTACTGGATGCCAAAGATGGGGGTGTTATTATCAAAAACACAGCAGAATCGTCTTTGGAAGCGTAAGTTAAGCAACGAAAATATAATGATGAAGAGTTAGTCTTACTGAGAAACAATATACCGCAACAGAAGAAGAGCCTATTTGATTGTAGACCCACTGGAGTTCTTAGATACCAGGGCCGTCTATGTGTACCTAATGTGGGTGAACTACGAGAACAAATTATGAATTAAGCTCATTATTCTCGATATTCAGTACACCTAGGTGCCACAAAGAAGTATCATGACCTGAGGCAACTATATTGGTGGAATGGCATGAAAAAGGACATCACTGGTCTTGTGACTCAATGTCCCAATTGCCAACAGGTAAAGGTTGAGCACCAGAGGCCCGGAGATTTGGTGCAGGATATAGAAATTCCAGCCTGGAAGTAGGAGGTGATTAATATGGATTTTATTATAGGATTGCCTAGAACGAGTAGGAAGAATGATTTTATCTAGGTAATAGTTGATAGATTAACTAAATCATCTCACTTCTTTCCAGTTAAGACCACATATGCTGCAGAGGATTATGCTAGGTTTTATATACGAGAGATAGTTTGCCAACATGGAGTCCCCTTGTCCATTATTTTTGACAGAGGTGCTCAATTCACAACAAACTTCTGGAAGTCTTTCCAGAAAGGCCTGGGCACTCAGGTAAGCCTCAGTACCGTATTTCATCCTTAGACAGACGGACAGTCTGAACGCACCATTCAAACGCTTGAAGACATGTTGCGTGCCTGTGTTTTAGATTTTGGCGGAAGCTGGGATGATCATGTTTCCTTGATTCAGTTCGCCTATAATAACAACTACCAAGAAAGTATTTAGATGGCTCCATATGAAGCTTTATATGGGCGAAAATGCAGGTCACCAGTGGCCTGGTTTGAACTCAGTGAGGCAGAGTTATTGGGGCCAGGCTTAGTACAGCAAGCTATTGACAAGGTGAAACTTATTAGAGATCGACTTCAGACAGCCCAGAGTAGGCAGAAGTCTAATGCAGATGTACACCGTCGAGCGCTGGAGTTTTTTGTTAGTCATTGGGTCTTCCTAAAAGTGTCACCTATGAAAGGCGTCATGCGATTAGGCCGAAAAGGCAAGTTGAGTCCTAGATATGTTGGGCCCTACAGGTTATCTACAGGATAGGAAAAGTGGCCTACGAGTTGGAATCTTGACCGGCAAGTCAGAAAACTTCGAACCAAATAAGTCGCCTCAGTTAAAGTATTATGCCGAAGTAATAACATCGAGGAAGTGACTTGGGAAGCTGAGGAGGAAATGAAGAATAAATATCCTCACCTATTTACGATGTCGACGTGATGTTAAGGTATGTGTTTGATACTTTTTTTTATGAATATTAAGTGAAATTAATTTCCATTTGGGGATGAATGTTCCTAAGGGGTGGAGAAATATAACACCCCAAAAATTTTATTGGTAATTATTTTATGTTTTATGATAGGTTAGGGAAAGTACGGTTTGTATATTGGTCGTAGGTGTCAAGGGAAATGTGTACAATCAAAAAAAACCAAAGAGTATGTGAAGTTCATAAGTAGGGATCAACTTTAAATGACCATATCTCTCAATATATAATGAATTAGGAGCCCCACTACCTATCACATTAAAGGTCATTGAGTCTAGTTTTCAGAACATCAAACCTCTTGTCAATCGGAGTTTGGAGTAAGAAGTTATGAACATTTTACCGAACCATCGTGAGCGGTGACGCGGGCATGACGCCCTAGTGCCTCCACCGCCCTACTCCTATTTATTTAAGTTGTTTGCTGCTTAAATCATATCATTCCTATCCAAATTCGACCTGTCTGCTTAGGGGACACTTCTCTCTGTATTTTACAGCCAAAAACTAAGATAAATCAAGGCAAATCATCAACCAAAAATTGAAGCCAAGTGAAGAAGATCATTGCAAAGTTTAAGTTGTTTGCTGCTTAAATCATATCATTCCTATCCAAATTCGACCTTGTCTGCTTAGGGGACAATTTCTGTCTGTATTTTACAGCCAAAACTAAGATAAATCAAGGTGTAAATCATAAAAAAATTGAAGCCAAGTGGAAGAAGGTCATTGCAAAGTTGAAGAGAGGCATCCTGTGAGTCTTGTTGTCATTTCGGCTACGTTTATGAGGTTTTTTTCTTCATTTTTGGAGGAGTACTTAGATGAATTTATACTACCTTTTGTTAATGGTTGGATTCAAGGAGGTAAGGGTTCTATCCTTTAAACTTACCAAAATCATAGCTAAAAAGCTTGAAAATTCAAAGTTAGGCTAGGTTGTTTTTTTTACGTGTGTTTAACTGAAGTTTCTGCCATTCTTTGGGCTGTGAAGCTGCTGTGTTTGCAATCATGTTAAGATTCCTAGATATTCCTTCTTAGTAGGAGGAAGACAAGAAAAGGGTTACCATTTCTAGTTATTAAACTTGTGAATTTTCTTAGCTAAAGCTAGAAGTTGAGTTGGCTTTGTGGCTCATTTTGTGTGTTTTCGGGTGAAGTTTTTGCCCCTTTTTAGAGGTTGATACAGATGTGTTTTGCTGGGAATATACTCCTTTTATTCTGGGGTAATAAATAATAAGAGTAAATCTAGGTAAGTTCACCATTTTATTCTTCCTTTAAAGACTACGGAAACAAGTTAAAATAAGGTAATGAAATGTTGTTTTGTATCGTTGTTATGGATTCATTGGGATGACATTTGTCTAGGAAATTGGCTCAAACCAGGCTTGTTACATGAGTATAACTTCAAGGAATTGAAGAATACTAAACATGAGTTGTTGGAGGACAAAAGCGATTAAGGAAAGCTCGTCAGAATAAAGGAAAATGTAAGGCACCCCGTCTATCATTTTAAGCATGATTCGTGCGATGTGAATCGAATGAGACAACAACCTTTTTAAAAGTCTAGAGGCAGTATGTTAAGCTTCATTTAAGTTTTAAAGTTCCATGTTTTATTGAGAATAATGTTAAGATTATGCTCAGTCAAGGGGAGAGATACCTAAACTGC
This sequence comes from Datura stramonium, assembly GCA_018107945.1. NCBI lineage: Eukaryota > Viridiplantae > Streptophyta > Magnoliopsida > Solanales > Solanaceae > Datura > Datura stramonium. The sequence goes on along the minus strand of JACEIK010000531.1, from coordinate 150,084 downwards.
GGATATTGTGTTGATTGTTGTCGAGTTGTATATTGAGTTTCGAGACCCCTCAGCGTAAGCATTGTTAGCTGGTCCTTACTGTATGTCATGTGTATATATATGTGATGTTAAATGTGTTTAAAGGTCTGATTGCTATCTGAAATTGGTGAAAGAGCCGAGATGAGGACGCAAACAATTTTAAGTCACGTAAAGGCGTCAGTAGTTAATGAGGGTAAACGAGCTTACCGAATTAGGATTACCTGGTTATGATTGGTCCCTTATATTATGTATGTTATTAAATATGTCAGGCCAAGGGGAGATTTCATAATCCCTTCCGTTGTTGAACTACAAGCTAGCGGTTTCGAGCTCTAATGTCCCGGTGGAGACGATCTCAAATTTTGTTGAAAACTCTTAGGTTATCCGTAGTTCCTTATGATTCATACAAGTTTATACAACATGCATTTAAGTTCTATTTTTTTTTGCTTTGCATGTTATATGTACCTAGTTCAAGTTATGCATTACGAAGGAGGCTTATATGTGCCACATGTTTAGTATTCGCTATTTCTATGTTGTATGTATTGAGTCGGGGTCCAAACATTATGCCATATTGCTCCCATATATGATTTTGTCTAAGATTTATTGATTTTACTCCCAAGTGTGTTACACCGGCTAGAGGTCTTATTGATTTTACCCCGATGTGGTGTACAATCGTTGACGGAGTTTACCTCGGTATGGTACGCCGGCTGGAGGCATTTTTATTTTTACCCCGATATAGTACACCGTTGGAGGCATTTTTATTTTTACCTGTGGTACACTAATGGATGGACTATATAGATTTTATGGTCTACCGTCTGGCCAGGCATTTCAGTTATAGTCTTTGTTTTGCATTAGATGGTTCTATTTATACTTCCAATAATGAGTTATTGTCAAGCTGCTTTTAGAATTTAGGCTGTTACTACTCCTTATTTCAAGCCTAGTTACTACTTTTATCTTACATGTTTATAGTTTAGGGCCTTACATACCAGTACACATTTTATTCGCATTCGACGTCCCTTTCATCTTGGGATCCTTCCTGCAATCAAAAGCTACAGGTACAAGCCAAGGCTCGTATCATCGAATGTAGTAGGAGCCGATTTAAGAATACAGGTATGTTCTCTCCTTCCAGGAGCCATGTCCCGGTGTGGACTATTTTCAGTTTTGGTGTACAACATTGGTGGCCTAGGCCTCCGTCCCGTGCATTTTAGTTTGTTTACTCTGTAGAGGATGATGACCAATTTGTATAGTAGTATGGGTTATGTAGTCGTATTTATTTTCTTTTCATTGCTCTGATTAGCTTTATTGTAGCCTTGTCGGCTTCCAGGTTGTATACATTTATAATTGTCAAGGCATTACGGGCCCAGTATTTATCCTGGTTGGTTGTGATAGGTGGTCAGTCAGCCTTATGTTACATTTATAGATATTATATAGTCAATTTCGATCGACCATGAATCGAGTGCCTAGCCAGGCTCCTACCTAGTTCGGGAGCGTGACAGTGGGAACCATGATAAATTAACACATATAGGTAAAATAACTAGTGATTCTTGAACGGGTTTAATGCATGTATTATTTTTCCCTTCGTTTTTATTGATTATTTAACACTGTAATTTTTAGGAATTTGCCTTATTCTACTTACTGCATCAAGTAGGTATAGAATGGGAAAAGGGATTAATAACGAGATTTGAGGCTAATAACCTCATCTAATAGCTTGAACTTGTCCGGGGAGAGCCAATCCGATATTGAGAGTAAGGTCAATTAAAAGTACACCCGTATAAGAACCAAATTGTGTGGTGATAATCATCTAGATAAGGGACCAACCTTTAGGTGAACCCAATTTACCAATATTGCATGCTAAGCGTCGGAATAGATCACTAGTATGTACCTGTGCTATGAAGTCACGGGGAACACTTATCCTAGTTAGTTGCATTAATTTGAAACAAATAAACAATTTCTCAACATTTTTATTTATTACTTTACAAGTTTCTCCTCTTAGGAAACAATTAACTAAAAAGCTTAAGTACTAGTGTTCTTCTATATCCTTCCATACCTCAGGATCGACCCCAACCTCTAGTTGGGTTCTTTATTGAAATTGTCCACTTCATACTTCGTAAGGATGTGTGGTTTGAGCATTATCAAAAAGGTTGATGAAGGGTGTGCATTCACGCCTTCATAGAAATATTTTTGCCCCGTACTTTACTATGTTTATAAATATTATGTGTGTTTTCATGTGATTATATTATATATTTGTGAAATACGGCTAACACATGTGATTAGAAGTTTTCAGGCCAAAAAGTATGAATTTGAATGTATTTGAGGCCTTGAATACATGTACGAAGTTGGAAATGAACGATGCAAAGATCAAAGTCAACCGACCAACCGCACGAGAGGAGCTGGTACATAGTCGCGTTGAGAGGCCAAAATGCTGGGCACGCAGGCCGTGCGTGGCACAGGTGGTGTGCTCACTGCCTCTGTTGAGGTCTGCCTCCCAGCAGCTCAAGACACGCGGAAGCAGCCCTTGCCTTCACGATGGAAGGGGCGAGGCGGCAATGGAGGACATGACATTGACAAGGGCGGCGCCGCAAGGATTTCCACTATAATCCAATTCCTACTTCAGCTAGGAAAAGAAAATTAAATTCCAAGTCAAATTCATCATAAACAAGGAAAACATAAATCTACTACTATAAATACCTTTTTTTTCATGTAATAGGAAGGAAGTTTTAAGTTTGAATGTCTTCAAGAGTTGAAGTTTTACAACAAGTTTCTAAAGTAAATTTTAAGACATGTTAGAAGACATATTTGGGATACGATTGTAATATTGTTCTTTTGAATTTCGCATTAATCAAGTGAGTTCTTCCTATCATCGTTGTAAGTATAAATTTTTGCTTTTATGAATTATATTAATTTACTTATAAACATGATAGGTTAAAAACCACCACAACTAGGGTTGTGGGAGTTTTAGTGACAAATTAAAACACATAGGTAAAATAGCTATGATTCTGAATGGGGTTTAATGCATGTATTGTTGTTCCTCTATTTTTGCTGATTTTTAATGGTTGCAAATGTTAGAACTTGTCATATTCTTACTTTTCGGACCAAGGAGGTATAGTATGGGAAAAGGACCAACAACGGAGACGGAGGCTATCAACCCTCAGCTAATAGCTTGAACTTGTTTGGGGAGAGCTAATTTATATTAAGGGTAAGTGGTGTTCTACCCCGAGAATTCTAGGAATTAGACCCGAAGTGAATCGAGAGAAAAACTGGAAAATTTTGCAAGGGTTACAGAACGAGTCATTGACGACTCGTCAGGAGGCTCACCGAGCCGCTCAAGGACCTGATGGAAAGGCCTGAGAAGATGATGGACTCCCGAGGTCCCCACGGGCGATGCAACGACTCGTGGTCGACACCACGAGTTGTCGTTAGTAGTGGTGGTCCTAGGGAAAGTATAGGCAAAGCTTATCCAGTGTAGTTGACAGATGGTATCCAATGAGTCGTCGTTAGTCCTAGCGACTCGTTAGAAGGGTCGTTGTTGAGCAAAATGAATTTTCTAATAAAGAGGAGGCAGTGTACTGGGTAACGGGTGAACCAACGATCATATGCTCAGTGGATTTGTGTCAGCGGCCGTCCGTTCGCACCCCCCGACTGTTATTTTTAGCGATTTTAGTAAGGGATTTTCCTTAATTCCTGAGTTCTAAGGGCCTATACTACGTTGTTTTAAGCTCGTAATAGTGGGTTTTTAGCAAAGAAAATCCATCTTGGCCCATTTCTTCATGCATTCAAGGTTGAAGTCTTGAAGGGAAGAACAGGAGGAATTTCAAGGTTTTCAAGGAAAATCTAAGTTGGGTAATTAGGAGGAGTTAAGATTCTTCAATTCCAGGTATGTAAGGCTGAATGGGTGCTTCTTCGCATCAATGCCCATTCCCGTAAATTTGAGGAGTGGTCGCAGATGATCAAGTATTAGTTTTTATTCACTTGCATGATTCTTATATTTATACTCATGGGTATGATTAAATGGAATTGATATTGGTGATTTACTGACCTTAAGGATTCTAACTTACTTTATTTTATAAAAATTGTTTTTCTAAAAATTGAATCTAAAACGCCCATGTGTGGGAGTTCATAATAAAATGTGATGATGATGGAGTAGATGATGAAAAGCATGTTTCCAAACTTACCCATGATTTTGACAATTTTTTCAAAGAAGATTAAATAAACCCAAATTTGATGAAGCTTTGGGGTAGTTCCCAATGTTGAGTATGAATAATGATTTTTGTAGAATTGACTTTATTACTTCGTTTTGGAGTTATATCTCCCAAATTATAATGTTTTCAATTGAATTGAATGGGTTCATATGATAATGTTTGGGCAAGGCCCTTATATTGATTATGATGAAGTGATAATTCTAGAGTAGACTTACCACATGATGTTGGAGTAAAGGCTCCCACTGTTCTTTGAGCTTGTAGTATGTAACATAGTAAAGTCTCTCTATGCATGAAATTGTAATTGAGATGTATGTGGTCATTAAGCTTCATTTTTGCCATGATGTTGAGTCTAAGTATGATTCCATTCTAAGCTTTGTTGTAAACGACATTGTTGAGCTAAGCATATTTATATGGATGTCTAATGTATGCATGATTTCATAATGAGGTTTGTCAGACAATGTTGAGCTTCATTTTACAATGATGTTGAGTTTATGCATGATTTCTCTATGGCATATTTCGTCACTAGACAATGTTGTTTTTGTTGTTTATGATGTAGAGCATTGCTTGTTTTGGGAGAAGAGTCTAGCACCGAGTGGGCTAATGGGTTGATAACTGTTACACCCTGTAAATTTTGACATTTAGATGGACTATTCGCATGTTGATTAAGAGATTTTAGAATGCCATACGTGCGAGAAAAGGGCCCTGGGGAGACTGACAAGTTGCCAAGCTCTACAAGGCCGCGTAGTTGGGCAATGTAACTTATAAATCGCATTCGACGATCACGACTTAGAGGTTCCAAGATATAAACCCCTCCACTCCGATTTTGTCTCATTTTAATTCATAATTTCCAGAGAGTAAATATCAGAAACAGGGGGCACGAGGGAGTTCTTTGAAATTCCGTCCGCTTACGCTATTAAACGCGGTCCAAACTCGAATTAATCTGTGGTTGTGAAGTATTAAGTTGCTCTGGAGCATTCCTGCGGAGTTAGTTTCAGAAATTCGCTGGCGGACCGTTGTCCTACCGAGCTAAGGTAAGTGGAATAGCTCCAAATTAGTGTCAATATACCCTATCCCTAAAGTGAGTATTTCCCCTCTCGACTTCCGAGAAATAGCGAGTTTTCTGCCGCTTTTCGATAAGTCAAAGTTTGGGCTATATATATATTCAGAGTAGTATTTCTTTCAAGAATATTGATGAATTTAGTTCTAATTGCTATGAATGTGAATACAGTTGGAAGAAATAGCTGAATATTAGCCAGTTACGCTAATTAGCCTAAAGCCGACAACGGAGGTATGTAAAGCCAGTTCTTTCGGCAAGTTAGTAATCCAGCATAACAAGGAAGGAACTATAGAAGAAAGAACCTAGAAATGAGAATTGAGCTCAGTATGAACTATCAAGCATGTTTTATAATATTATGTTATATTCGTAATAAAAGATAGTATCTCTTAGTCATCGATACCAATATTTCAGATACGTATGGGCCTTCAGCATTTAAAATGTGGGCTTTAATACGTAAAAGAGTATCAGAATCGTATATCAAAACATGGATAGTATTTTCAGATTGAACATGCTTGCTATACGTGATTATTGTTTGTTGAGACCAGCTTGTGCTAAGTGAGGGCACTCCTTTGAGCGTCCTTGCCACCCCGGGTTAGTAATCGTGTCGACCCACCGAGGGTGGGGACACGCCACTCCAAGGAGTGGTATGACGTCCGATAGAGGACAAATATGGGATGGCGATTCCCATATGGAGGCCATAGCATAGCATTATAGAGCACAATATAGAGTAATGTGAAGTTGATTACAGAGTCCTCCGAACTTTGCATAATAAATATATATGATTGAGGTCATAGTTCTGGAAATGAGACCCAGTCTGTAGAGGTGCTCGAGTTAGTAGATGAGTGGAGTGATTTACTTTTTGGATGGTTTTAACTCGAGTAGGGGTATATATATTATGTGTTGGTTGGCACATTCGCAGGTCGGTATAGGTCCTTGTGTGTTATATATGTATATACATGTTATTTATTAGTTATTAGATAACAGGTCGCCACGTCGATGTATGCTCCTACCTACCTTCAAAGATGTGATGAGCTATTTTGCATCCCGTTAGCCGCATAGTTTCAAAGATACTTTCCGCCGCACATCTAGTATTGCTGCTTATATTGCAATATGTTTCGCTTTCCTTACATACTCAAAGACAGTGGTACCGACGCCCGCTTGGGGCGTCAGCATTACTTGCCTACATGTGTACATAGACGAGGAGCGATCCTCGTGATACTGCAATGTACCATAGAGCCACGCCTCCGTCATCCTGAGCTAGACAAACAGAGGTCTATTTTCTTTGTTGTGGCCACGTGTAGGCCGGGCCCCGTCCCGACCATCTTACGTATTCTTAGAGGCTTGCAAGCCCGTATATATTTCCCCGTGGTTAGTTGTGTCATCGTAACGTGTATATATTTAGCTGTTTATTGGTCACGTGGGAGGCCGTAATTCCGCTGGTAATGGTGACCTTGTCACCACGTAGTTGTTTAGTATCCTGCTATTGATTCAAGGCACTAGTCAACATGGTGGCCTTGTCGGCCCGCATAGGTTCCTTGATATTAAAGAGATTCTGGTTGGCTATTTGTTATTGTACAGGTGGCTATAGGCCTAGCCACGGGGCCGATTACAAATGGCTTATATGTCTGATTCCGTGGAATCGCAGTTAGAGCCGCCTTGGACCAGAAGTGCTTAGGCTCGGTAGTCTACAGTTCAGATTCAGTATGGAACCAGGTACCAGTCATACCCCTAAGGCGGGGGCGTGACAAACTTGGTATCAGAAGGTTCATCCTGTGAGCTCGTAAGCCAGACTTCAAGTAGAGTCTTGTCTATTGATGTGTTGTGCACCACATACTATAGGTAGGAGGCTGCAAGGCATGATAGGATGGTTACTCTTCTTCTCATTCAGTCGTGCTATAGAGCGGTACAAAGATAGGGTTTAGTCCTAAAACTTACCATATTCTTTGAATACAGATACAAGTCGTAATTTTCAGCTGGATATCCTAATCCCCAAAGTAAGACGATATAGCAACAAGAGAGGGCACCAGCCAGTTACAAGGTAACTACAGCAGCAGGAGTGGAGGTATCATCAGTGGACTCCCAATGTGATACCTTTATCGGTAATGCCATCCCTAGTATATTTCTATAACTTCGTATCGTGGAGTCGAAGCATAGCGATATACTAGTTGATTTATTTGTTAAGATATGTAAGATTTGATTAAGGTGACAGATAGTATTAGTTTATCGGATAGATGTGAAAAAGAGAGAGGGAAATGTAGATTTCCACTCATCTTTTCAAATGTGGTACAGCTTGTCTCGCTTCGCTGGGCAAAGTGAGAAAAGGCTATTCCTACCCTAGTTTTGATTCTAGTATAGCAAGGAGCATAAGGACTGAGGCGATGTTGCCAAAGTGAGCAATAAGTGAAGACGATCGCCGATTCCAGAAAGTGTTAGAAAGAGTAAGAGCCCTATGATTACGCAGTTGAGCAGATCCTCACTGCAATAAGCCAAGAGCGAGTGCACTACTAGCTTACCTCGAAGTGGGTGTAAAAGACCTCGTCGTGATGAACTCCCAGTAATAATAGTTATGTTCGAGTCAGAAAAGGCCAATTCCGCCATAACACGCTAACGACAAGTGTGATATACCCGCAAGATAATGGTTATGGATTTTAGTGATATCAGCCATAGGAGGTCATATGAATCGACGTGGGTCCGACTCGCGAGCCATAAGAAGTATAAGTTGAGAGACTTGACCAGTAACCTTATTAACAATGTAAGGAGGTACCTTGAACCCAAAGTTCAGCTTAAGCAAGATAAGGGAAGAAGCAGCATACCGATTTTGAGGGGAAATTAGAATCACCTCCGTATCGTAGAGAACATCGTGTATTAAGGACTAAGCCTTGGATTGACAACTAAGAGACAGTAAGCTTATAGTCCAAAATGTTATGGTATGTCCGTCTAGGGGGAAGTTGAGACTGCCTACACAGAGACTCTAATCTAGTACGACCTGGAGATCGTGCCCAACAGCACACCATGGCCCTTAATGTAATGCCAAGTAAGGCCACAAGGTGCGAATGTTGACCCCACGTTGTAAGAGTGGAGAAATTTAAATAGCAGATCAGAGCTAAAGTGCATGTGTTTGTTGCTTCCGAATGGGACGGAAATCCAATGAAATGGTAAATGAGAGGACAGAGATATCATTAATTATAAGAAGCGTATATCACGCAAGTGTATGAAATTCCATAAAACATGTAAGAGATTACATATCACTACAAAATTAAGTATGTATTGTACGTAGTTATTATACATACATATGTATATCGATATTCTGTGAGTAGCTGCCAATAGGGGTTAAGCAGCTTCCATTGCACTCCGGTTAGCCGCTAGGAAGTATATAGATTGTGACCGCGTGACCCTCGCTCAAAAAAAAAAAGAAAGGGGACGGGTTAAGTGTGATTCACGATGAAGCCATAGAAACTTTCTCAGTTCCTCCCTTTATTGAGTTAATGGACTTATACAGTTTGTTGTTGTCTAGACTTCGTGGTAGCTCACAAGAGTTAGTATCCTAAATCGTGTGTGGATGACGATATTGGCCAGCTTAGACTATTTCCAACGATCACCGGCGCTCGTATTAGTAGGGAAGCATCCCTAAAGACCAGTAACATACTGTCTGTGCCAGAACCTGTAAATAGAGACCGACTAAGCATAATTCCGTAGGTTAGCAACACCAGAATTCTCCAAAAGATGTTAAGTGGCCACATCATTTTTCCTACCAGAAAGGTAGTCGCTTTAGTCAACTAGCAGTTATTATGTAAAACACCCCGCAAGCCCGCCATCCATCCCAGTCAGACAAAACCGTGAGTACCCTGCTGAAGCGGTCCACAAAGAGTAGCCGCTGACGGGCCAGCATTTCAGCGCTCGTAAAATGTTCGTGTATATGTAATCCCCGTGAGTGGGAAAGGGCCATAAAGTTACCCAAAATACTAAGAATTTCCTAATAAAATAGTATAGATTCGAGTGGATAATGAACCAGGAATGAGGAATTGGTAGTACTCTCGCTAACACAAAGGTTTACTAAGACAGTGGGAAACCTCCAGAGGTTCCCATGAAGACCAGGAACGGATCGCCCGAGAGTAAGTCCGACTAAGTCCAGCTCTACAGTTGTTCAATTCGAAGAACAAAGCAAAGTTAGCTATCCACAACTCTGCAGTTATGCATGAGCCACATATTTCCGAGTAGGACATTTGTAGAATTGTTGTAATTACTGCGCATTCGGCCCTCTCTCACCCTGGCCGATTCGGCTTATTCATTGCATTATTGTGAGATCATGATCACTATCAGGATCCTGATCGGATACTTGCACATGGTGTGCAGACAATCATACACCATCCTTAAGAAGGGAGTGACATTAGTACGCGCCATGCGATAAGCTCTAGCTATACAGACATTACTTATCGCTTCCATGATAAATCAAAAGATGATCGTCAATTACATGCCAATTTACTTTCCAAAGGTGAATCTATTGAATTTAGTAGTCTTCTTTTGGTCACATGTGTCGGAGGTTGGCAGGCTACGTATGATACGTAAAAATAGAAGCAAGGAAAACATGGCCTGCACCTACCACTCGACCAAGGCACGCAGTTTCCTGAAGAAGGCACACGTAGCTGGTGTGTGTGGAAGGATTTTACACTTTTGTAGCACCTCTAACTAAACTCACGTAGGAAACAACAAAGTTCCAAGAGACCTGAGGTACGGAGCAAAGTTTTCAGTAATCGAGGACGGAGGTTGAGATATAAAGACTGCTCGCAAGTTATAGACGTTGCAAGTCTTTGCCAGTAGATTATGGGCAAGGTAATAATTATAAAGTTCATATCTCTCCATCCAGGTTCGACTAAATGTACCCATGATATGAAAGAAATCTACTTCCAGAGTCAGAATGAAGAGGGAAATAGCAGACTATAGCCTAGTGTCCTAACTCACAAGAAGTAAATGTTGAACACCAAAAACCAGGCAGATTGACCTAAGACATAGCAGCCCTTGGAATGGGAAGCAGTAAATATGGATTTTGTAGCACGACATTCTGCACTTACATAGAAATGTCTCGATTTGATAATTGTTGACAGACCGACAAAATTAGCCCATTTTCTCGCCAAGAAGGGCTACTTTCCGCCGAAGATTATGTTGAGTTGTATATCGTAGAAATAGTCGACTCATACGGTGTTCCAAAGATTCATTATCTCCGGCTGCAGGGGCGAATTTATAGCTAAGTTTTGGGCGCTATTCCGTAGAGTAATGGGAACACAGATAACTCCGAGCACAACTTTTCATCCTCATTGATGGGCAAAGTAACGCACTATTCAAACGTTTGAGGGATGTGTCGCGAGCATGTGTAAGTTAGATTTCGCGTAGTCGGATGAACGCCACCGCCGCCATTGAGTTCACCTATAATACGCTACCATTCGCCTATTATGATGGCGCCGTATGAAGCGTTGTATATGGAAGTGTAGATCTCCGCCCGGTTGGTTTGAGTAGGAGAATCGCATTGATTGGGCCGTAGATCATTCATCAGCCGAAGAAAAAGTAAAGCTTATCACAATGCCTATTGAATGCTCGAACCGCTATAAATCGTATGCCGACGTGCGATGCAAAACTTGGAATTTAATGAATGACTGCGTTTTTGAAAGCCCAATGAAAGAGGTGATGATATTCAAAAGGTAAGCTCACTTCGATTTGTTGTGCCTTATTAGATTCACCTAAGAATAGGCCAAGTAGCATACGAAAGGAACTTACCTCCAGAATTAGAGTCTGTTCACCCAGGTTTCACGTGTCCATGCTGAGGAAGTATAGGAGACCCTCTAGAGTTTTCCCATTCCAGGATTTCCAGGTTACAGAAGAGCCGGCTGAGTGAAGAAGTTCCAAAAGAGCTACAATCGATAGGCAAACATTCACAAGTTGAGAACTAAAGATATTGCTTCACAAAGCATTATGACATAACAGAACCGAGAGGAGATGACTTGGGAAGCAGTGAAGATATGAAAGTCAGATATCCTCAACGGTTCCGCACTCTAACTCACTCGAGGTAATGCTAGTATTGTTGTTTTATGAATTGCCTTATATTATGCAAATAAATGAAATACCGGGCTTGTGATGAATACTATAGTATTTTGTGGAGTACCCGTATTGGACTCTTTCTACGTTTTGAGATTTTTGAGACAGTCCATATTACAGGAGACACACTCACAAATTTTTCCTTAATAGGTCAAGTGTTGAGATTCTTGCAAGTAGAAGTTTACATTCGAGGACGAATGTTCTAAGGGGGGAGATAATGTTACACCTATAAATTCTTAACATGTAGATGGCCTATTCGCATGTTGGTTAAGAGTTTTAGAATGCCATAATGTGCGAGATAAGGGCCTGGGAGACTGACAAGTTGTCAAGTCAAGGTCGCAAGGCAAATGCGATTTATAAATCGCATTCGACGAACGACTTAGATGTTCCAAGTATATAAACCTCCACTTCGGTTTTGTGTCATTTTAATTCATAATTTCCAGAGAGTAAACAGAAAACAGGGGCACGAGGATTTTTTTGAACTGTCCTATTAAACGCGGTCCAAACTCGAATTAATCTGTGGTTGTGAAGTATTAAGTCAGCCGAGCATTCTGCAGAGTTAGTTTCGTAAAATTTGGCCGGCGGACCGTTGTCCTGCACCGGTGCCGTGTAAGTGGAATTGCTCCAAATTAGTGTCAATATACTCCTATCCCTTAAGTGAGTATTTCTCCCTCTAGACTTCCGAGAAATAGCGAGCTTTTCGTTGTTTTTCGATAAGTCAAAGTTTGGGCTATATATATATTCAAAGTAGGTATTTTCTTCCGTATTGATGAAATTAGTTCTACTAAGGAATGTGAATACAGTTAAAGAAATAGCTGAATATTAGCCGAGTTGCGCCGCTTAGCTCAAAGCCGACAACGGAGGTATGTAAAGCTAGTTCCTTTGGCAAGTTAGTAATCCAAAGATAGCAAATAGCGTGAACTATAGAAGAAAGAACCTAGAAGTCGAGAATTGAGCTCAATATGAATCCATCAAGTATGTTTTATAATATTATCTTATATTCAAAATAATAAAAGATAAGAGAATAATATTTACGCCGTATAATATTTTAGATACGTATAGCTCGCATGAAAATCCGCTTAATACGTAAAAGAGTAGACGTAATCGTATATCAAAACATGGATAGTATTTTACATTGAACATGCTTGCTATACGTGATTATTGTTTGTTGAGTCTTGTGCTTATGATGGCACCTCTTGACTGTTCCGCCTCCCAGTTAGTATCGTGTCGACCCACCGCCGAGGGTGGGGACATTTCACCTGGGCGAGCAAGAAGGCCGTTCTGCTGGGAGGGATTGCAAAGACGCATGGCTTACTCCCCATGAGGCCGACGCATAGCAATACAGCAGGCTGCAGAGTACGTGAGCATGTAGTTGAGTACACACGAGTCCTCCACTCTATACAAAGCATATATTAGATGGGGTCATAGTCCTAGCTGAGACCTGTGGCCGGTAGAGGTGCTCGTAGTTGGTGATGAGTGGAGTGATTTACTTTTTGGATGGTTTGACCCGCAGAGGTATATAGGACTTTGTGTTGGTTGGCACCTTCCGTGTTATCTAGGGCCGGTATAGGTCCTTGTGTGTTATATATGTATATACATGTTATTTATTAGCCGGGAGTAGACAAGCAGGTCGCCACGTCGATGTGCGTATGCTCCTACCTTACCTTCAAAAGAAAGATGGAGTTTATTTTAGATCCCGCGCCCTAGACAATTTCAGATACTTTCTACATTTCGTAATATCTAGTATTGTTGCTTATATTGTATGATGCTCGCTTTGCTTACATACCGTGCACTGGTACCGACACTGCTTGGGGCGCCGCATTACTTTCCCGCAGGGCCTGGCAGAGGAGAGCCGATCCTCGTGATTCTCGCTACCATGAGCCAACACTGCCATCCGAGCTAGACAGCCTAGAGGTCGATTTCCTTTCTTTTTCGTACGCACGGGTAGGCTGGCCCTCGTCCCACCATCTTATCAAAGATTCTTGGGAGGCTTGCGCCTTTATATATTTCCGTGGTTAGTTATGCCACGTGTGGGGCCGTGCGTATATTTATTGTTTATATTGGCCGCGGTGAGGCCGTATCTTGGTAGGTGACCTTGCTCATTACGTAGCTATTTAGTATCTTTTATATTGATTCGTAAGACAACTAGTCGCATGGTGGCCTTGTCGGCCCGCATAGGTTCCCTTATATTAAAGATATTTTTGGTTAGCTATTGTTATTATACAAGTGGCTATAGGCCTAGTTGTCGGGGCTGTATTTACAGCCACTATATAGCCCGTTGATTCCGTGAATCCGGAAGTTAGTGCGCCTGCAACGTAAGTGCTTAGGCTCGGCAGTCTAGCAGCTCAGATCTTAGTAGGGCACCAGGTGCCAGTCATGTTCCCAAGGCGGGGCGTGACCTCTATGCCCTGTAATTACGCCAGCCAACGTAGCTGACTCATTACATATCGTGGACCTCCCTTTGTGAGTTATGCCCGCCTGAATGACCCCTTTTCAGCCTTGATATCGATATCATGGTAGCCCTAGCCTTGGAAAGGTTTGGACGAATTTGTCCACTTGAGTGGCTAGTAGGGTCCACGTGGCTCTATCATGGTATACTTCATTAAGTGACGAGTCTCCCACTTTCTATATTATTATTCGACTTTGCATGCCACATTACCCGGGGTGATTATTATCGTATACATGTATGTTTAAAAAGCAAGGTTTGGCCTATTGTTCAACTTATAATATAACTGTTATTATTAGGTTTAGTCATTCGAGTCAATCATGAGTTCTAGATGCCAAAGATGATCATGTATAAAATAAGGATGATTTCATAATGAATGCGTGCCATCATGATCATGTATAAAATAAGGATGATTTCATAATGAATGCTGCGGTGATCTTGTGTGTCCTAAAGTTTTATTTATTTATGTATGACTTGTTTGAAGATTCTATATTGCCCTAGCGGTTGCATTTCTATCTCGACATATTCGGTTCATTCCACGTACCGACTGCATACTTTCTATGCTGCATCATTTCATGATGGAGGATACGGTTCTGAGGTTCAGCCCCGTTTGTAGCCACTTATCAGAATTAGCACCAACTTGCTTAGTGAGTCCTCATCTTCGAGGACTAGACTTTCTTACCACCTTGAACGTATTTTCACTCTTCAAAACATTTCCAAGCTATTAAAGTGCTTTCCCATGAGCTCATCCAGATTAGAGGCCCATCAGACTTAAACATGTATTCAGATTTAGACGATCATTCTGTTATTATGTTGTCAGACTTCATTGAGTTATACTATGTTTCATGTTTATCAATGAGTTATGAATGCTTATGCCATGGGGTTGACTTGGGATCTCTCCCGGGTCCCTTGTCCTGAGTCTATGATTCGGGTCCCCTCTCGGGTCGTGACAAACTTGGTATCAAATCCATAGGTTTGAAGTGTCCTAGGAAGTCCGAAAGCCACGTTTAGTAGTATTTTTTCATGAGTGTGAAGTGCGCCACACTTATGACGAAGAGGCTACGAAATGTTCTAGGAAATGTTCCCATCTTTCATGATCTATGTCGCAATGAAGAGTCTTTTCTATCCCTCTAATTCGTGCTATTCAAGATTTCAAAATCATGGCACCTCAAAGGACGAATGGAAGGAGAAATGGAGATCAAGTGAAGGCCACGAGGATGGGGTATGGGTCGTGGGGCGCAGTTGGTGTCCCACCAGTTCAGGAGCCTCAGGTACCGGAGCCAGCCGCCCACGCTGAGTTTCAGGCCACTATCCAGATGCTTGAGCAGGCCTTGACCGCTCAGGTCAATCAACAAGTTGTTGTGCATGTTCCATTTAATGGCAAGGTAACGGTGGCTCGAGTTAGGGACTTCTTAAGGAGTAACCCGCCGGAGTTTCTTAGGTCCAAGGTAGATGAGGACCCACACATGAGTTTGTGGATGAGGTTATCAAGATCACCCAGGCTATGGGGGTGAGCAGTGTAGAGTGCGCAGCTGGCCTCCTATCGCCTGGAAGGGGGTTGTACATATCTCTGGTTCCGCGTGAAGGATAGCAGGGTTTCCGGAGAAGGTCCTGGCCATATGGGAAGAGTTTCAGGTTGCATTCCTCGATAGCTATTCCCTGGGAGATGAGGGAGTTAAAGCCAGTTGAGTCCGTAAATCAAGCAAGGGAGGATGACGGTACTAGAGTATTTCCTTGAGTTCACCCACTTATCAAAGTATGACCCCGAGCTAGTGGCCGACAAAGAGGGCGAGCAGGAGGTTTGTGCATGGGATAGCAGGTTATTTGGATAAGGGAATGCAGGATTGCTATGATCCATCAGGGATATGGACTTCCTCGAATGGTGGCTGTACGCCCAAAGCAGATGGAGGCGGCACATTCGAGAGAGAGAAGAGTGCCAAGAGGGCCGACCGAGGGCCACAGATTCCTCCCCAAAGAAGGGTCCGATAATGGGCACCCGGTCAGCATACCCACTAGACATATCCGCCGCAGCTTCATCAGCCTTGAGTGCCATCCCAGCCTTGGCATGATCAGAGGCGATCGTGCTCGATGGGCTCCATGCCAGCCTCCATTGCATTAAGGTGTTCCAAACCTTGTCACAAATGTGGGCTATAAGTACAGGCCAATGCTTGGCAGGTTGGGGTGCATGTTTCGGGTGCGGGTAACCCGGACACATGCTTAGAGGTTGCCCAGCGTAGAGAAAGGGATCGTGTTGGAGGCCGTTGGTGAATCCTTCAAATATTCACCTAGTGGAATCCTGGATATTCTGAGTTTCTTGGGCTTTGGCCGGTGAATCCGTCAGATATTCGGAGTTTCTTAGGCTTTGCTGGCTACTATCAAAGGTTTGTGGAGGGTTTCTTATCCATTGCGTCGTTTCCTTGGACTAAATTGACCAAAGAAGGTAAAGTTTCAATGGTCGACGGCTTTTGAGAAAGGCTTCCAAGAGTTGAAGGATCGACTTACTTCAGCACCAATGTTGACCCTATCCCAAGGGTAACGATGGTTTTGTGGTGCACTAGTACTATTTTGTTCGAAAGAAAGATGGTTCCCTTCAGATGTGCATTGATTATCGATGCGCTGAACAAAGTCACCGTCAGAGCAGGTATCCCTTACCTAGACTGATGATTTGTCTGATTAGCTTCAGGGTGCTAAGTGTTTATAAAATATAGACTTCAGATCTGGGTAATTAGCCATGGTTAGGGAGAGGATATCTCGGGAAGACGATATTCAAGACACGACATGGCTAGCTACGAGTTTGTAGTTGTCTTTCGACTAATGAATGCCCTGCAAAGCTTGTATGGCCTGATTAATAGATTGTTCAAGACATATTTGGACACGTTCGTGATCATGTTCATTGATGACATCTTGGTATACTTTCGGAGCGAGGAGGAACATGCCACTCATTTGAGAATAGTGCCGCAAAACCTCAAGGATCTTCGCCAGATAAAAACGCCTAAGCGAGTTTTGGTTGGACTCCATGGCATTCTTGGCTATGTAGTACCAGCGAAGGCATAAAGTAGACTCACGTATGATTGAGGCGGTGAAGAGCTGGCCCAGACTGGTGAATCCTCAAATATTCGACTTTCTGGGCTTAGCTAGCTACTATTGGAGGTTTGTGGGAGGGTTTCTCATCCATTGCAAATATGTTTGACTAAATTGACTTAAGAAGGTAAAGTTTCAATGGTCGGAGGCTTGTGAGAAAGTTTTCAAGAGTTGAAGGCTCGACTTATTTCGGCACTGTGTTGACCCACTTAAGGGTACTGAGGGTTTTGTGGTTTATTGTGATGCTTCCAAGGTTGGACTTGGGTGTGTGTTGATGCATCATGGGAGGGTGATAGCTTATGCCTCTCGAAAGCTGAAGGTGCATGAAAAGAATTACCCTACCCACGATATTGAATTGGCCACGGTGTTGTTCGCATTGAAGATATGTTGACATTACTTGTATGGGGTCCATGTGGATGTATTTCACGGATCACAAGAGCTTGCAATATGTGTTCACACAAACAAAGATCTAAATCTTCGGCAAAGCAGGTGGTTGGTGCTACTTAAGGATTATGACATGAGTTTCCTTTTACAATCCGGGCAAGGGTAATGTGGTTGTGGATTGCCTTAGTAGGTCCTCAATGGGAGTGTATCCCATGTGGATGAAGGGAAGAACGAGTTGGTGAACGATGTTCACCCCACCTTTGCAAGGGTCGGGAGTTATATTGATCGATTCGATGTGTGGAGGTGTTGCCAGTATAACGGGTCGGAATCGTCCTTGGTAGTTAACGCAATCAGGCAAGATGAGGATCCAAAAGATTGAGGAAGCTAAAGAGGGCAGAGTCAGAAAGTGGAGTTTTTTTCCAAAGGGGGATGGTGTGCTACAATACTGTGGTCGCCATATGTTCCGAACATTGATAACAGAGAGTTCGGATATTGCATGAGGCACATGGTACCAGATATTCTATTCATCTAGGATCCATGAAATGTAATGATTTGGTGGAGAAATCTATTGGTGGGATGTAATGAAGAAAGATATTGCGAATTCGTAGCAAGATGTCCAAACCGGGCCGCCAAAGTGAAGGCCGAGCATCAAAGACCTCGGAGGTGTGCTTCGAGAGAGTTGCCATTACCACTTGGAAGTGGGAAGAAATCAATATGGACTTCATTATAGGTGTACCTCATACTCACGGGCAATACGACCCATTTGGGTTGTGGTGGACAGTTGACCAAGGTTGCTATTACTAATTTCCTGCACCGAATCAAGACCATGGATTCAAAGGGTATCGCATTATGCTAAGTTATGTATTCTGGAGTTGGTTCGGGCTTCATGGAGTGCCCTTGTCTATTATTTCCTGACCGAGGTACCCAGTTTAATTCTCAATTCTGGCGTTCATTTCTAAAGGTTCGAAAATCAGGTTAAGCTACACAACTTTTCATCCTCGCACGGAAGGTGCTGAGTAACTAACCATTCGTGACTTTGAGGATATTTTGAGGGAATGTTATGGATTCCAAAGGTATTTGGGATGATCATTTTCCCTAGATTGAGTTTGCTTATATTAATAGTTACCACTCTAGTATCCATATGGCACCGTTCGAGGCTCTACTACGAAGGTGCGATCTCCCACGGATTTTGAGGTTGGCAAGGCAAGCCAGAGAATCCTGTCACGAGGCGATGGTGAAGGTTCAATTGATAAGGGACCGCTGAAAATTGCCCAAGATCATCAAAAATCGTATGCTGGGATGAGAAGGAGAGAATTGGAGTTTGATGCATTTGCACTGGGTGTTTTTTAAGGTATCTCCTATGAAGGGAGTCAAGTGCGGTTCGTAAAGATAGGTAAAACTTCCGCCCGCTATGTCAGCCCCACGGTCAGTGAGAACAGGCTGGTAAAGGTGGCGTATAGACTTGCCTTCAGAAATGATTACTTCACCATCCTGTCCTCCATGTATCGCTTTTGAAAAAGACTCTGGTGACCCAGCCTTGGTTGTTCCGATAGATAAAAGGCTGCGGAAGACAGCCACGCTATCGAAGAAATTCCAAATTGAAATTTTGATCGACAAGTTCGGGCTGGCTGAGAACAAAGAAGTAGCTTCAATTAATGTTTTATGGAGGAATTAGCATGTCGAAGGAGCTACATGGGAGGCCGAAGCGTACATGATGGCTAGATATCCACATTTGTTCCCTATCGGCTCAGTTCAAACTCGAGGTATAAGTTTTTTCCTAATTCTAATCGGGCCTCCATGTCTGGGCCTACAGTTCTGAATTATGTCATGATAAATTTATGTGATGCCTGAATTCTAGTTCAGCTATGTGGTTCTTTCAGGTAATCATTCCGTGAAATTTAGATTAAAGTAATCAGCATTGGAGTATGATAATTGCTTGTATCTATTTCCTACTTGTTTCTAACATTCGAGGACAATTGCTCCTGGGCTGAGGAGATATCATATACCCCGAGAATTCAAGAATCGACCCGGAAGTGAATTCAGGGAGAAAAATTGGAAAATGCTGCAGCAGCTGCAGAACGAGTCATTGGATGACCTTCGTTAGGGAGGGCCTAACGAGTCAGCTGCTAACTTCCGGGGAAGGCCTCGAGATGATGATAGACTCTAGGTCCCTCTACTTCATATGTAACGGCACCGCCAGGGTCGCATACTATTAGTCATCATGTCGGGTCAGGCGTGGTCCTAGGGAAAGATAGTAAAGTCATCATGTAGTTGACAAGATAGTATCCAATAAGTCATCATTAGTCCTAGCGACTCGTTAGAAGGGGCGTTGTTGAGCAAATGAATTTTCGCAAAGAGGAGGCAGCCAGACGGATGTGGGTGAATTAATGGATCGTATGCCCAGGTGACAAGACGTCGGGTCATCCATGGGAATTCCCGACCGTTATTTTAGCGACGGAAGTGTGGCTCGTAATTTCTAAGTTCTAAGGGCCTACATTACATTGTTTTAAGCTCGTACAGAGGGTTTTGTGCATAGAAACCCATCTAGGCCATTTCTTCATGCAAGCAAGGTTGAAGACTTGAAGGGAAGAAATTGAGGAGAATTTCAAGATTTTCAAGGGAAATCTCAGTTGGGTAATTAGGAGGAGTTAAGATTCTTCAATCCCGTGTATGTAAGGCTATGAGTGGGTGCTTCCTTCCTACACCCATGCCCATTCCTAGAAATTTGTGAGCTTTGTGATGATTAAGTATGACTTTTCATTCACTTGCAGGATTCTTACATTTATACTCATGGGTATGATTAAATTGAATTGATATTGTGATTTACTTAGCTTGGGTGGATTCTAACTAATTTATTTTACTGTATTTATTTTTCTAAATATTAAATCTAAAATCACTAGCGTATGGGTAGTTCATAATAGAATGTGATGATGATGGAGTAGATGATGAAAAGAATGTTTCCAAACTTACCCGTGATTTTGATAATGTTTTCAAAGATGATTAAATAGACCCAAGTATGATGAAGCTTTGGGTATTTCCCAATGTTGAGTAAGGAAGACAATTTTTGGTGAATTGACTCATTACTCGCTTTGGTTAAATCTCTAAAAATTATAATGTTTTCAAATGAATTGAATGGGTTCAAGCATGATAAATATTATGATGATGAAGTGATAATTCTAGAGTAGGCTTACCACATGATGTCGGAGTAAAGGCTCCCACTATTCTTTTGAGCTTGTAGTATGTAACATAGTAAAGCCTCTCATATGCATGAAATTTTAATTGAGATGTATGTTGTCATTGCTTCATTTCACATGATGCCGAGTCTAAGCATGATTCCATTCTAAGATTTGTCGAAACGACATTGTTGAACTACATATTTATATGATGTCTAGTGTATGCATGATTTCATAATGAGCTTTGTCAATAGACAATGTTGGAGCTTCGTTTCATAACACAGTTATGCATGATTTCATGTTAAACTTCGTAACTAGATGATGTTGAGCTTTGTATTTATACGATGTAGAGCATTGAATGTTTTGGGAGAAGAGCTAGCACTGAGCGGGCTAACGGGTCGATAACCCTATGCCCCGTAACTACGCGCCAACGTAGGTTGGATTCTATTATATTATTGGGACCTCCCTCAGAGCTATCCCCGCCCAAAATGACCCTTTCAAATCCTTGATATCGATATCATGGTAGCGTCCTTAGCCCTCGAAAGGCTTGGACGACTTTGTCCACTTGAGTGTAATAGTAAACTACGTAAGTCGCATATGGTATGTCAATTAAGTGACGAGTCTCCCACTTTCTATATTGTTCGACTTTCATATGCATTACTCATTATTATCATATACATGTGTTGTTTAAAAACCAAGGTTTGGCTCATTGTTCAGCTTATTATATAACTGCTAATGATTTAGCTTTGAGTCGTTCGAATTAAACAATATGATAAATTCTAGATGCCATGCATGATCATGTATAAAATAAGGGATGATTTCATAATGAATGCATGTGATCTTCTACAGGTCTCCAAAGGCTTATTTATTTCTATGTATGACTTGTTTCAAAAGACTTATATTTCCCTAGTGGTTTTGCATTTATCCTGCATATTCGGTACATTCCACGTACTGACCGTGATATTTTCATGCTGCATCATTTCATGATGCAAGATCCGGCTTAGGTTCGCACTCGTCAGAATCCACTTCATCGAATTAGCACCGACTCTCTTGGTGAGTCCTCATCTTCCTTGGACCAGCTTCCTTCACTACCTTGAGCGTATTTCTTCAGTTTTAGTACTTTCTGAGCTAGTTGGGGTATATCCCATCATCTCGTCCAAATTAGAGGCTTATTAGACTTAGACATTTATTCACTTCGTGATGATCATTCTGTTGTTATATTAAGTAAGAGACTCGCTGGAGTTATACTCATGCTTTCCTTCAAGGCTATTGAATGAGTTAGTGAATGCTTATGCCATGGGTTGATCGGGCTCTCGGGGTCCCTTGTCCCGTGTCTACGATTCCCGTCCCCTCGGTCGTGATAAAGGGTCGATTACAAGTACACCCAGAGTACGGACCAAGTTGCGTGGGTGAAAATCATCTATAGGGACCAACCATTTAGTATTCCAACTTACCAATATTGCACAAGGTTAAGCACCGGAATAGATCACTAGTATAAAACGCCTTGTGGTTATTATAAAGTCATGGGGAACATTTACCCTAGTAAGTTGCATTAATTTGGAATGGACCTTCACTTTCTCTCAACATTGTTATTTGTTACTTACAAATTCCACCCTCTTAGAAATAATTAAGCAAAAGCTTAAGCACTAGTGTTCTTCTATATCCTTTCATATTGCCTATAGAATCAACCCTGACAACCTCTAGTTGGGTTCTCTATTGACAAATGTCCTCACTTCATATACTTTATAAGGAGGTGGTTTGAGCGTTATTAGAGTCACGAATGAAAGGGTGTCTCCTCGGATCTAAGAGGCACACACGTCTAGTTGGAAGAGACGTAACATAACAATAACTATGCCAGGTGAGCTTTCCTGATCCTGACAGAAGATAGAGAATAGAAGCACTTTGGAAGGACGCACCATCCGTATTCCATGTGTTGGCTCGCCGAGCCGGCCGCCCGTCGGAGTCAATACGTGGTGATTGTGCTCTCCCCGCCCCGCCGACGGGCAAACCTTAAGCCGATCAATGTCAGTACACAACCAAAGCAAATTTCTCTCGGGACCTTGGAAGACACTCTCAGTTGTTCCCACACTGGGGCAAGATGGATATCTCGTTCAAGACACCGTAGCTCGAGACCGAGAGCCAAATGCTCCACCCTCCGATCCAAGGCGGGACTAGGAAGGTTGGGGCGTCAATCGGTTAGGTGTTGGGACTCCTCTACTGTTGTTAATGCTAGGCGCTTGTTACCGCCCGCCTCTAATGACCATGATCTGACCGACCAGTCCTTGTCTCCAATTCTTTCTCTGCTCCATGTCCTTAGTTTTCCGCCGCAATCATTGGGTATAGACAATCAAGCTGGAGAGGTCCATATCCCTAATCAAAGATCACTATTCCGCATTCCTTGAGGGACCAGTTCGACACTCGCTCACAAACTTTCGCATTGAGCCTTGGCTCAGCCACACCGAGCTGCATTTAGATACTGTAAACTCTAGAGAATACTCCTCCACTCTGCTCTACCTCTCTTGCCTCAAGTTCAGCAAACTCCTACCTTGGCTTGAGTTCTGAAATATCCCGTTTAGGAAGGCCGTGTCAACTCCTCCCACCCACCTGGGCCCCGGCTCCCGCTGGCCATCCCTCGTTCCATTGTTTGTGGCCTAGAACCTGGCTACCCTTTTTTGCCGATAGGAGCACCAAGTCGCACTTCGAAAGAGCCGACACTCATAATATGGGTAATCTTCCGAACTGGCCTATGAACTCTAGTCCTTCCCAATTTGACCCGAATGACAGAGGTCTACGGTGAAGTCCCGCACTTGAAGTGCTAGCTAAGTGATTCTGCTGTTGTTAATCGGTACTACTTGTTGGTTCACATGATTAGTGATGGTTTGGGCGAGCACTGAATGGCTGCTCTAAATTCAAATGGGTTGACACCAGAATCATCCGTGGACCGCCTGTGGTCGGTGGAGTAGTCCGCCGGAAATTTCCACCCATACATTTTTTTCTTCGTGGGGGCATATTTCTACAAATTCATGTAGTACGAGTTAGAAGGACGTTTTTGGAATTGGAATTTTAACACATGATGTATTATGAACAAAAGAGTGCTTTCCTAATAACATCTCGCATATCAAGTGTGGCGCGTCACACCCATGAAAAGTACTCTATTCGATGCGTCGCATATCTGAGGATACTCTAAACCTAGGGCCTGCTATAAAGTTTGTCATGCCCTTGAGTCTATACTCCTGGATGGAACATGGTACTTGAAATATACAAGTGACCCCAAGTCAACCCCGACCTATGATACACTTAATTCTAATATAAACATAATAGCGTAAGCCTTAAAATAATAATGTGTATATATCTATGAAAGAAATCAATCACACAAATAAAATATCCGAGCAATATTAGTAAATTGAAACCACATCTGTGTCTGAAAGCCATCTAACTAAGGAGCATCGGGCCAAGCCCCAACTAACTTAAGTCTAATTAAAATAATAATAATAATAGAAACCTAGATAAATGAAAAAACGTGCTTGAAAGATGAGGACTCACTTCACTGGACGAGGGGGAGATTCAACGAAATCAACTAACGGCATTGGGTCGGAGAACCCAGGCTGTATTTCAGGAAACGACACTAAAGTATGCATCAATACTTTGAATGTACCGAGTAAGTAGGAGAAAACATAACTAAATATAAAAGACCGGGAACTAAAAATGACATGCAAATGTAATTAACTAGTATCAGCCGAATGATCGTAATAAACTAAGATGATCAAGATGACCGTCTAATGGTCAAAGACAAGCTCTAAGTCTCGGAAGTCTCCAAATTTGAGACACCGTGACCGATCCCATCTAAACCGATAGAGCTAAACCGAACTAAATTTCTTATCCCGAGACTCGGATCGGGAGGCGACTAGTGGGAGAGTCTATAACCGATATGTAACCACGTAATTTAAACGTGAGTCCGATATATACGCCCACCGATAGGAACCCAATATACCTTGCCAGGGTATAGAGGCATGAATTGGGTGATCAGAAAAGTCTAGGGCCAATCAGGCCAATAAATACTATAACCTACGCCGACAACATAGTTCTAGGAACCCGGGGTGCGCCTGAACCCCGGTTCGTCTGGTGCTAAGTCCTTCTCCTATTGGAATACCTAAAATGAATATTAAGCTGATCACTGAAACTAGGGTCCAACACTAGTCGGGGATATATAACTCATAGTACCCTAAGAGTCTTACTCGGACTGCATTCCTCGAACGTCCCAACCGGGCCGAGCCGCCATCTAGAAGCGACGTAACCATCTAAGAACAAATTATAATCTTTTTAGGTCCTAAGGCTAGTCATAGTTGTTTATCTAAAGTTTCATGAATGCCTAGTGGACCAATGAAATGAGTTCTAAGTCTAATTTCAAACTCGGAGGTATTACAAACACCATAATGATTTCTGTAAATACATCGATCACTTGACAAATTCCAATAACATTGAGGAGATTCTATTCTATGTTCTTAACTGGTCTGAACTAATCAACTATTCAACTTTATTCCAAATAAATACGGGAAACCTACAATATGGCAAAAAAATTCAATAAAATCAGGAAATCTCATCCCACAAGCAAGATTATAGTTTTCTCATTCGCAAGGATAAAATCATCCTTGTCACTGAGTACTACTCAACATCTAAAAAACAAGGAATACTAGAAAATCAGCCCAAATTACACTTCATAAACCATGAGGAATTTATTACATAAATACGTTTCATTCAAGGCTCGTGGCTTAAATTCACTTTTGTAGGAACATCAACAATATGGTCAAGAACTCTGATGGGAGACTGTTATCAACAATAAGCATGGATAATATTCTTATGAAATCAACAAAACAAACACGTAACCTCTTTGTACTCGCAAGCTCAAGGCTAAAATTGATGGAGAAACTATAAGAGGGTTTTGGGGACACAAGGGAAGAACTATCCCTTTGTTGAATTCCCACATACCTATATTAAAATTCCCTTGGGGAGGAAGCTTGAATTTCTAAGATGGATGAAGAACTCGACCTTACTCTAAAAGTTTTGAGAGAACTCTTCGGCGATTTTCGAGAATGTGCGTGGGAATGAGGAGAGAGGCCATTCATTCGTACTAATAGGTCTGAAAATACGTCTAAACAACATAGTTAAAGTTTAGGAGAGTGAAATTACTAAACAACCCTTAGAAAATCACATGGAAAACCATCGTCGTCCTCACGGTGACGTAACGGGTCGTGGTCAATGACCACGACTCGTGGTCACACTCGTTGAATACACTATCCAAAAATCAGTAATGGTCACCACGAGACATTAGCGAGTCATGGTGCAATGACCATGACTTTTGGTCACCTATCATGAACCACACCGCCTAAAACCCTAAAGTTCCCATGGGTGACAATTCACGACTGGTCACACATAAAGAGCCGTGATGAGCGTGGGGTACATTTCCTAACTCCTTAACTTCTGACCCAGGTCTGATCACGAGTCACCCAACGGGTAGTGGTAGGAGGACCATGACTCGTGGTGACACTCGTTAGGTTCACCGCACCATCTTTCCATTTCTCAATCCCTTTCCACGACTAACCTAATGAGTCGTTAGGGCTCACAATGACCGTTAGGTGAGTATTTCTAAGGCATTTCTGCAGATTTTCTGGTCTAAATCCCGGATCTAGTCTTTGAGTTTCCAGGGAATTACACCATGAACCGTTAGGCAACCTAACGAGTCATTCCACGACTCATTCTCGAGGCAATCCCGTCGGGTTTTTCCTCATTTAACTCAATCTTAACTCCTGGGTTTGGTCTTAGGAACATCCAGGGTGTTACATATCTCCTCCTTGGGAACATTCATCCTCGAATGTTGGCTAAACATACTGAAAGGATAGGGACGAAACTAAAATCCCAAAATCAATCAGTCACACCTAAACAAATGGAGCATTCGACTTCGTCTCGACTTTACACATCTCGAACCGAATATCTAAATCAAACATGCATGCTAGGGAACAAGAGAGATTGAAGGACATGAAACTAACATGGAACTAAATAAAACACTGAGAAGGATTCTCTTTTCACTGGCACTGAACTGATACGGACTGAGCCTTTGTTCTCAAATCACTTTCTAATACTAAGAATTCATGATATCCGGGTCTAACCTCCAAGTAAAGGTCTCATGAGCATGAAACATTCATGACATCCATAATTGAACACATACATGAGATAACCTTATTCTACTTGAGTTACTAAGCAACTTCTAAAGACTGAGTTCTGCTGATAATATTGAGAACATGAGCCAACACACATAACCGATCCATACATGAAGATGAGCCTTAAGTATTCATAGAGTAAGATCGCGTCAGCTGCTTGGAAGCGCTACCTAGAAATTTCCGAGAATCTCGCACATAGGGATGGAAATATCTTAGCTTCAACTAATATACAAGAGAAGTTATCTGAACCTGAAGGGATTGATATATCACAACTCGTTAGGGCTGGAACTCCCATTAGCATACCAAGATTCGACTTGTCATACGTACTTACCATCTTCCCTTAGCTTAAAGCCATCACTCTAAGGATCCTAAATCTTTTAAGATTGGGGATAATTCACTGACTCCTAGCTTCCCCTTTCACCTCTAACTCTACTACAAGCCTTACAATACGCCTATTCACATCGCCACATTGACAATCTCTTGCCAAATAAATCCACTCATGTAGCCCTTATTCATTACTAGGGTTCTGGTGGATAATGGCATACAAGGAATAACGCAAAATTCACAACATACCTATGGCCACTACCACTACTGGCCACTTGCCTTTATCCTAGTTTGTTGCTATGGTATATGAGCGCTTGGCGTCATATTACCCGGCTAGATGATGCACCCCCGCCAAAGTGGACGGGCTATCTGAAAGCTAGTGAAGAGGTGGCCAAGGATCTACTCTCACCTTGCTTAGATGCCGACAATCTCGATTCTAATGGCCCAACTTGTCGCACCAAAAACAAACATTCTAGTCAGCCATGTAATCTCCCAAATGATGTTTCCTACACTGCACAATAGATACATAATCTCTTACCCTTGGTTTGTACTAGCACCGATCGTCGAGTGCCGGGGCCGGGTGATTTCGGTTAGGGACTGTGAGCGGTGTCCACCACTCATCCTTCTGTGGGAAAACTCGAATCTCCTATCCCGTCCCTCTTGGCCTCTCTCTCTTTTTTCCTTCACTTGCTCCGTCTCCATTGGTTGAGCGAATATCACCAAAAGTGGAAAGTCTATATCCCCGTGCAACATGGCAAGCCCCGCACTCTTTAACTATGAGTCTGATGACTCGTTCATGAACCTCGTTTACTCGGGCCCTCTCGTCGGCTAAATATCTTGGTGCATACTTGATAATCAGAACTCCAAATCGTACTCCTAGATAGTCATGTCGTTTCCGTCTTTTAAGTTGATGAATTCTACCGCCTTGTCCTCTCTCAACTCTCTAGGGAAACATCCGTCAAGGAACGCAATCATAAATTCATCCCCGACACTTCTCAACTAGAAAACCATATATAAGAGACTCTTTTCAGCCGGTAGGAGGCTAAGTCTCTGCGTTCTCGCTCCCGCTACCCCCATGATTTTGCAATTTTCTAGATCTCTTCCAAAACTCATAATGGTCCTCACCTACCTTTGACCCCAAGAATTCGGGTGGGCTCATTCTGAGGAAATCTCTTACCCTTGCCTGTTACATTCCCATTCTGGGAACACGAGCCATCGCCGATTAACTGGCGTCTTGGGCCGCGCCACATATTAAGGTGTCACGACCCGAGAGTATACTGACCACACACGGACGGCGGTTCCGAGGGACCCTAAGTCAACCCATTGCACGAGCATATAACTAAATCATTCACATAAGGCGGAAGACTTAGCTTAATAATCAAGAAACTAAAATGAAACCATGAAATGAAACATAAGAAACAAAAAAATGATCCAAGTTATAGAAGTTGATTACTATAAGTAGGTCTCAAAGCCTCTAAACATACAGACAATAAGGTACAAGACCCCAACTAACCCCAATGTACCAAACAAAAGGAAAATAAGATCCAAACATTTCCTGCCTCGAAACTACGAGGACTCATCCACCGGAGACCGAGAGTAACTGAGCAGCAGCCAGGGAACGATGTCAACCAAAGAAACTGTGATCCTAAAATATGTGGGTCAATACTTGTAAGGTACTGAGTATGTACGGTATGCAAAACAATGCTTAAAATAATAAATGTGCTATAGGAGTGGGGACATCATGACTGGCAAAATTGAAAAACGTAAGTATATTGTAAGGCTCAATACTTCCAAACATTCGTAGAACTCACATACTATAACATGTGAGAAAACATTTCCAAAACATAACTTGAGCTTTAAGAGTATAATACAATATGCATTAAAACCACGAACAATGGGAGATTTCTATAACCGACATAAATTCCTATACGAGCACACATGGAGCCCGACCTATAAGCCTAGTCGGGAGGCCCATACCTTGCCAAGGGATGCGAAACTAAGAAGGCATGATATCACTCATGAAGACCCCATAGGGAATAGGGGACAAGCACCGAGGCTACCCAACATAACCTACGGAATGTAGTTGGATATTTCTGAGCGTAAACCTAGGCCCCAAACCTACTTGATGTTAAGTACTACCCTAAAACATGCAACGGATCATAAAAATTCATACACGCATATGAATGGCTAGTTAAATCGCAGAATTGAATAACATGCTTGGAAAACTCGTAGTACTAGCCATGGAATTGGGCCCGTGAATCACCAAAAATTATAGTTCATAAATCACAAGCGACATAATAGGGGAATTGCCTATAATTTCAATCCATACTAGAAATGCTTAAATTTATAGGAAGCACTATCATAATAACATGAGTAATTGAAAACACGCCAATTCAAGAGTTTATATTATGCTTGAGAAATCACCATAACCATGAATTCTACTAAAAACCCCATGATTCGGAACATGTGTTTCTAGGAATTAAATCTATCAAATATTGCATAAAATAAGTTAAAATAGCCCAATAATTCAAACCATAATTTTATACATACTACAACATGCTCATATCAATTTTTGAGGAAACACGCATTTAGGTTATGACCCATCAAGATTTGGTGTAACTAACATAGAACTAGAGAGAAAAATGGGTACGGGTAGGGGACTAACTACCATCCAAAACCCCACATACCTGGAACTTCTTGATTCATAACTCCCTTGAAAAGCCCTAGATGGAAACTTGAAGATCTTCAAGAAGAACACTTGAATCCCTTTCCTCTTTCCCCTCTACTCTTACGTACTAAATGAGGTTTATCATCAATGATCTCCCCTTAAAAGTTCCCTGCCCCGACTCAAAATAAATATATAGTTTAGGTCTTAGTAACGTAGGAAATTACGAGAAGGCCCTTACTAATTCACAGGAAATAACTACCAGGTGACTTCATGGGTGACCTGACGACTGCTAAGACGGGAAATGAGTCATCGGGTCGCCCGTCATACACCGGATATCGTCGACCGGGCTCGTGGCGGTGACTCAACGACTCATCATAAGTGACCACGAGTTGTGGTCACCTTCCATCAAGTACATTGCCTCATCCTTACTTAAATCCTCAACCTACCCCCACGATGGACCTGACGACTCATGGTGGCTGACCACGCGTCGCTCCCACGCCTGCGGGACCTCACTCCTCGCCTCAATCAAACTTTCCCACGAGCCACTCCGACGACTTATGGGTGTCCCCAAGAGTCGTCTAATGACTCATCATGCACTGCTGCAACATTTTCCCTATTTTCCCCGTTTGACTCCTAGGTCTGATCTCGGGTCACTAGGATATAAAAATATCTCCCCCCTTGAGAACATTAATCCTTGAATGTTAGAAACTTTAAAACTCGGGAAAAAACAATCACTTATGCAAATACCGATCATTTGCTGAAAATTGACGGAATGACTACCCCCGAAAAGAACTACATAGCTAGACCGAATTAAGACATCACATACATATATCATATCATAAAGAAAACTTGCAAGAACAGAACATGAAAAATTGAGTAAAGGTTTAAGGCAAAAATTGATACCTCAAACTGAAATCCGTCAGAGGGGAACAAATGGGGTATTTAGCTATCATATCCATTTCCGCTTCCCATGTAGCTCCCTCGACATGTTGATTTCTCCACCTTTACTGAATCTACTTCCTTGTTCCTCACCCTCCTAACCCGATGATCCAAGATTGCACAGAATTTCTCAAAACCGAGGCTATCCTCTTCACACTAACACATTCCAATCGAACCACTAAGGGTTGACTTCAAGAAATTTTTTCAAGAGAGATACGTGAAATAGGGGATGAACTGAACTGACTCTGAAGGTAACACTAACTCGTAGGCTACTTTACCTACTCTTCTCATAATTTGGTAAGGGCCAATATAGCTGGGATGAGTTTCTCTCTTTATTTTCGAATCTCATTACTCCCTTCATGTGAGATACCTTCAAAAATACCCAGTCATCGACCTGAACTCAAGCTCTCTCCTCCTCACATCCGCATAAAACTTTTGGCGACTTTGAGCCATTTTCAAATTTTTCTTATCAATTGAACTTTCACCAAAGCCTCATGGACGGAACTGGACCCACTCAATGAAGCCTCACCAACCTCAAACCAACCAATTTTTATCTACATCTTCGCCTGTAAAGAGCCCTTGAATGGTGCCATCTGAATGGTGGAGTGATAGTTGTTGTACGCAAACCTCAATAAGAGCCAAATTTTGTCCCAAACTACCTTTGAGTCAATAACACAATCTCTCAACATTTCCTCAAGAGTCTAGATAGTCCGCTCCGCCTAACCATTGATCTCGGGCAAAATAGCATGCCCGAGTGATGCTTTATAACTTAATTTAGCCTTGTTTAGTTAATTAATTATATACATTTTCATGTGATTTTTTATATAAATGTGAATACATGTACTAACCAACATGATTAGTACTTGTTTTGTAGGTTTTATTGAATTTGGAGGAACTAATTCATAAGTTGGTGAAGTAGAGGAATGGAGTCGGGAGCAATGTGCGAAAGTCAACAAGGAGCATGCCTTGGCAGCTGGCCGCGCCAGGCAGTGGTGGAGACGATGTGCGCGCGCGCCTGCTGCCGTGCCACTCATGCCAGGCGCACGAGACAAGGCAGCATGCGAAATTCCAGCGCGCCAGCGCCATGCCACGCCAGGCCAGCTGTGCGCCAGCAGCATCCTATCGCGGTATGAGCAGCGTGAACACGCTGCCAGCCGCGGCGACCCTCGGCAATTTTGACATCATGAGGCAATTTCTAGAGAGTCGCGCACCCATGTCACGGAGGCACGTTCGCAATACATTCAGACATGGAGCCATTCCATGACAGGCTTAATTTGCACGTTTCTCATTTACTATAATAGGTCCTTTAGCTCCTAAAATAATTTTATCACGATTTTATTTTTGTGCCACCTAGAATGAAGGGAGAAGTGGAAGAACTCACCTAGGGTTTGTCAAATTCCCTCGCTTCTTCTTACCAATTCTTGTAAGTATGTTAATTTAGTTATAGTTCCTCGTAATTTATGAACATGAATGGCTAGAACCTTCGCCTAGGTTGAAGCCATGAGTTATGATTGTGCTTTATGAATTGTGTTTTAATCAAGTTATCGATTGTTGCTTTGTCTTGCATTCCGGATTATTGGTTGTTTTTATGATTGATCACTACGAAAATATAGATTTGTTAACTAGACATATGCTTGAGAAAGCATTTACCTAGGTCAGAACATGAGAATGTATGGAGCATGATTGCACTTCACGATATAATTTGTGTTAGATACAAATATTCTAACACCTTGCTTGGTTGATAAAAACGGGATTATTTAGAGACCGATTAGAATTATCACATCACCACTCGAAGAAGTAGTTGTGAGGATAAGTTGAGTTGAATAATTAGGTGTACGAGTCCCTAATCACATCCTCTGTAAACCACATCCACGTAATTAATTGCCCACGAACTAGAATTAGCATCCTCGCTCTCAACGAAGTAGTGAGGCTAGTTTGTCGTGGTTATAGGAGGCCTGGAAAGGCCATGGAACAACATGAAATTCCACTATGTGAGACGACAATTGATAGTTCCATACTTAAACCAATGAAAATCATAATAGCGCATGATTATTCCATGTTTTAACTCTATGTTGCTCCTAGAGGAATTGTAATACTTTATCAAAGACCAACAAAATTAGACTTGGCACTAAACCTTCTCAAAAACTTCTATAATCAACATTTTTGGTATTTAATATCATAGTTGAACTAGATAATTAGCGGAACGTGTCCAAATTCCCTGTGGTTCGACATTCTGGTTCTTAAAAGAACCACTATATTACCCGCACGACAATGCACAATTCTGCGCATGCGGGGAATCTAGTCGTCAAGTTTTTTGGCACGTTGCCGGGGATTCAAGGAAGTTTTGATAATTTATATTTTTTTTTGTGTATATTAAAATTTCCTTAAGTGTTACGAAACTTGGTCTTAGTCTAACTTATCAAGTGACGCGTTATCCCGCCGAATGGCTAAAAATAGAGAGCTTGTGGAACCATTGCTTGAACCTGAACGTCAAATTCATTTGCGAAGGAGAGAGTAGCTCTTAGAGAAAAGCTGGAAGAGACTTCAAGAAAAGTACAACAACAACCACCGCCGACAAGCGCACACTGAAGCAATGGCAATTTAATTTTCGTCATATGTGTAGCCACAAGCGACGAATGTGAACTCTAGTATCCGTAAACTTGAGCCTGGGGGAACTTTTGAGCTTAAACAGAACATGGTGCAGCTGTTACATTCTAGTGGTCAATTCACTCTGAATGGCACACGAGGACCCGCGCAGCAAAGACTTAAGGTATTTTCAGAGATTAGTGACACGTTTGTCCCCACCGGCGTGTCCACAGATTATGTCCGACTGACCCTCTTCCCATTGTCATTGTTGGGAGAGGCAAAAAGTGGTTGAAGGTCGAGCCACCAAACTCCATAACTTCATTGAATGATTTGCCAAGAAGTTCCTTATCGATTCTTTCCTTCGTGCAAGACCTGAGCAAGCTGAGAAGTGAAATACTCGCCTGGGCAGAAGCCTGATGAGAATTTATATTTGGCTTGGGAATGGATTAAAGTCATTGCTGAGAGATCGTCCCCATCATCAGCAATCAAATGAAGTGCTAGATCATACCTTGTAGAAAGTCTAGATCCACACACAAAAATATTACTAGACTATGCATCGGGTGGCAAGCCTTGAGAAGACGTATGATGAGCTTGCAGACTTTGTTGAACAGAATTGCTAAAGGAAATCCAGAGTGGCACAACGAGTCATCGAGAGGGCAGTGAAAGAGATCATGGCTGATAGAGGTAGATGCAATGAATGCCTGCGTTACGCTTAGCTTCGTCTCCAAATGATCGATGATGACTCGCGCACAACCGAGTATGAACCAAACACTGTGGACTAGGTTAATGCAGTTCAACAAGCCCAAGTTGGTGTGGTGGTGGTAACAAGTTGGGCACAATGCGTAATCTTGTGGAGCCAATTCTGAATCAGTCAATTTTGTTGGTAATGCGTAGGAATTAGGATTTTGGAAACAACTCCAAATGCTAAATTGCGTGGTGGCCACCCGTATTTTCTTGGGGTGGAAACCAAAAGCAAAGTTATCCGCACCCTCAACAACAAAGAGTATCAGCAAAATAGGCGTAATGATGGGCAATTGAGCAAAGATCATTGAGGAAATATTGTAGAAAATCATGAGACCTGAATTTAGTTAGCGGAAAATCAGCGAGGATGGCAAATGCACTAAAAATCAGTAAGTGGCCACCCAATCTTGAAAACAAGTGGGTCGTATGCGCCTGCTCAAAACATGAGATCGCAGTGGGGATTACCAAGCGACACGATCCTAACCCCGATGCATCAATGCCATCGTGGGCCTTAGAAGCGAAAGCAATTAGTCGATGCAAAGCGCTCAAAGAGCCGAGAAAGGAGTGTGCAACCGCAGCTTGGTTAGACCAACCATCCACCCACAATCGGAGGAACCAGAGTGCTAGGCAACTAAATGCACAATCTTCATTGCACTAAAGACAAAGACCACCACCACCATTCCCTCGAAATTCAAATAGCAAGGAGGAGGAATACTAAAAAGTTCTTTGAGAGTTTCAAAGAACTTCAAATAAATTTGCCTCTTATTGATGTTTTGGTGTAAATGCTCAAGTATGCTAAATACTTTAAGGACGTGATGGCTAACGAAGTTAGATTGGTGGGATGTCCAAGATCGTAGCACTAACTCGAGGAGTACCACAGTGGTACCGAGCAAGATTCCGCAGCTCAAAGACCAGCAGTTTTACCCTCCCCATACAAATTGGTAAAGTCAAGTGCTACGAGCTAGGTGATTTAGGGGCGTGCAGCTAACTTAATGCCCCTATCTTTATTCAACCCCTTGGGGTTGGGAAACCGAGGCCAACGAGGTTGATGCGCTGTACCGGCCGACAAGTCATGAAAGTGACGCCCGATGGAATAATAGAGGACCTTCTCATCAAAGTAGGTAAGCTTCTATTATACATGCCGATTTTATTGTCTTAGATTTTCGACATTGACGACCAAAGTACCCTTAATCTTGGGACACCATTCTTGGCCAATGGGAGGAGCGAAGGATTGATTTGAGAGCAAAGGGACTCCGAAATGAGGGCTCGAGGGATGAAGAAGAACTCGCCGTGCTTACTAAGAAATGAACCGATTCACATCTCCGCTTAAAACCTTTGTCAAAGTTAATGTGTTGTCGTAGGATGAATGTGGGGTGGAGGATTCAACAGTGCATGGCCAAAGGTATTGACAAGTGTCTGCACTTCGAGTCCGGAGCAAAGTGGCTTCAAATTGAGAAGAAGTTGGAGGGAAGAGAGGAACAGAGGGAGGTTGCTTCCTCTAAACAGCAAAAGAAAGGAGATGGCTCCTCGAAAGAGAAACCTGTGCATGAGGATGTCCGTAAAAGGACACCCACGCGTGCCGCGACGTAAAATTAGGCGCTTCGGGAGGCAAAACCAAGGGTACACTGTGTACCATTTGTTTAATTTTGGTTTGTGTTGATTGTGTTAAGCCATTGTGTTTGTACTGGTGGAAAGTTGCTGCAGATGGAAGGAAAGTCCGAAAATTTGCAGCGGGAGGAAGCTAAGGAGCATGAAATTGCTAAGTGTGGGGTCAAACACCCCACCTCCAAAACTTGAAGAAAAGCATGTCGTTAGCTTGGCATAGAGGCTCAGGAGTAATTTTCATCCTTTTTTTAATTCTTAATTTGATGCTATGAGGACATAGCATGATTTAAGTGTGGGGTGAGAAAATTTCAAAATTTTTTGTGCTTAACGATTTTTGGTGAATGTAATGCTTGTAATAAATTTGAAATTTGAAAATTTATTTTTATGAGTCATGCATGAATTAATACCCAAGCTGGTTTTTCTTTTTCGGGTTCTTTCCGACGGGGGGTCTTGAACAGAAGAATAATTTTTTTGTTTGTCTCTATATAATGTTTTAGTCATCGTTAGGGACAAGCTCGACGATGGGATGGATGACGACCATCTTGAGAAAAAATTAGTCGATAGGTTTTGGTTTGTGAACCCATAGCTAATTGATGCTTGATATTCTTGTTATGTGCTATACATGGTTGTAAGATGCAAGTATGTTCAGTGTTGAAGCATGCAAGTGTATAACTCTTGTGTGAGACACTTAGGCTCTTGAACATGGACCTTGCCAGATTTCCTTCAGCTTAATTCTCAATTCTTGTGATTAGCCGAGTTAAAAATCTGTCATCAATGTCTTGAATTGGAGTATGTTCCATGAGTGTAAGGTTTTGAGTATTCTCATATATTGTGGATTGTTTAGAACTTTCTGTGTGTTTATAAACTAAATTAAGGATGTGAATTGTATGGAGATGATTTAGGCATTTCTTTGAATGAACCCAAATGTTATCCCTCATTTACCTATCTTGAATAATTAACCTAGTTAGCCCCATTGAGCCTTGAGCCTATTCTTTGATAGCTGCAACATAAGCTTAATCCTTTTCTTTCATTAACCTTGAATTTGATCCAAAACTCCTAAGCGCTTAAGTGAAAAATTCAAGGAGCAAAGGAGTGAGAAGAATGAAAAGAGAAAAGTGGCAGTCGTAAAAGTTGAGAAAGGACAAAGGTGCACTTGTGTGAAAATGGTTGATTATTAGTAAGGAGTAAGAAAACAAATTAATGAAAATTTATTTATGTACTCCTTATTAATAAGCTAAAAGTGCTTAAAGAAATGGGGAAAACAAAAGAGGAAAAAGGGAAAGCCGAAAAAGAGATAAAGGTGAAGCAGGGAAGGGAATTCTCTCGTAATGAGGGCGTGATTTATTAAAAACGCTTAGGGAAGATAGTCACTATTACTAGCCATAATAGTACCTACCCGCCCCTTAGCTACATTACAACCTAAAAAGTCCTACTTGATCTTACATTCATACATCCTAAAATTAGTGGAGTAAAACACTAAAGGAAAGCTTATGGGTCATTACATGATGCATGTGAATTCTTTGTGAGAGTGAGCGCAATTCTATTCATGTACCCACACATGTTGTGATTTAAAAATGTTATTTGCGTGTGAAAATGGGTACTTCTCTTGTTGTGAGGGCACATGTTGAATGAAGGATATAATTCATGTTGGATTTCTTGACTAGTTGATTCGCATGAGTTTGCTAAGATTGAGAGTCGATTCTTGAGGTTAGAAGTCTTGCGTAGTTGTATTTCAATTAAATGATCAAATCGTGCATGCTCTAGTTTTAGCTTGCTACCTTATGTAATCATTATAGCCATAGCTTGAATTATTTGGCTAAATTAGCTATGTGTGAGTTCCATATGCATGAAATGCAAGGTTTGTTCTGAGGACGAACAAGGCTTTTAAGTGTGGTTGTGATCTCGGGGCAAAATAGCATGCCCGAGTGATGCTTCTTTTATAACTTAATGGGTTTCAAGTAGTTAATTCATTATATACATTTTCATGTGATTTTTATATAAATGTGGAATACATGTAACAATCTCAAATATGATTAATCCTTGTTTTGTAGGTTTTAATGAATTTGAGAACTAATTCATAAGTTATATAGGAGGAATGGAGTCTGGGTGCAATGTGCGAAAGCTCTGTGAGGAGACAATTTTGGAAAGGTCAAGCCGTGCTGCAGCGTTCCACGCTGTGCATGTGCCGTGCCCAGCTCCATTCCACGCCCATGCAAGATGACGAGACAAGGAAGCATGTAGGCGCTCCAACGCGCTGGCCGCGTGCCACGCTGTGCCACCGCAAGGCCAGTTAGCATCCCATCGCGCCGCATAACCAAAGGAGATGTCACGCCCGCAGCTATGGCGACCTCGCAATTCTTGGCATCCTGAGGTATCACCTAGAGAGCCTCCGTGTTACCTCTATGTCACGGAGGATTCGCAAGGTACCCGTGACACGGAGCGCTGCCCACGACAAAGCTTAATTTCCTTGCACGTTTCTCATTTACTATAAATAGGTCCATTAGCTCCTAAAATCATTTTGTCATGATTTTATTTTGAAAACACCCTAGGAGTGAAGGGAGAAGTGGAGAACTCACCTAGGTTTGTCAAATTCCCTTCTTCTACCAATTCTTGTGGGTATGTTAATTTAGTTATAGTTCCTTGTAATTCTACCAACCATGGCTAGAACCCTTCCTCAGGCTGAAGCCAAGAGTTATGATTGTGTTTTTTAAGAATTTGTATTGGAATTAAGTTATTGATTGTTGTTTGTCTTGTGCACTGATTATTGCTGTTTTTATGATTGATCACCATGAAAATATACACGTTAATCCTAGGCCTATGCTTGAGAAAGCATTTACCTAGGCTCTAACATGAGAATGTAGGGAGCATGATTGTATCTCACGAGAGTAATTTGTGTTAGGATATAAATATACCTAACACCTTCTTGGTTATAAACAGATGATTTAGAGTATCAATTTAGAATTATCACATCACCACTCGAAGAAGTAGTTGTGAGGTTGTTGTTGAATGATTAGGGGGTGCATGAGAGTCCCTAATCATATCCACGTAAACCACATCCACGTAATTAATTGCCAACGAACTACAATTAGCATCCTCGCTCTCAACGAAGTAGTGAGGCTAGTTTGTCATGATTAGAGGCTCAAAAGGTCATGAACATGAAATTCTAATTATGGAGACGACAATTGATAGTTCCATACTTAAACCAATGCAAATGTATTAGCGCATGATTATCCGGTTTTAACTCTATGTTGCTCCTAGAGTGAATTCAGAATATTTCCATTGACCAAAATTAGACTTACTTAAACCTTCGAAAACTTCTATAATCAACATTTTCGGTATTTAATATCACACTTGAACTAGATAGTTATGATCAGGTTAGCCTCTCGTGGCCTACATTCTGCTTCTTAAAATAGAGCCACTATATTACTTTGCACGACCCGTACGCTTTGGCGGTATGTGAATTAGTCACAACCATCTGTTTGCAGATGAAATGTTGTGCTAAGCTTGACCTAGGTACCAAGTCCCTTTTTGAAAAGACCCCGACCGAGAGGTGAACTGAGTACCTCTATCCGATATGATGGATGATGAGCCCGCAAGTGTACGGGTTGTGGGCCAAGTAATATAGTGGCCCTTTTTAAGAACCGGAATGTCGAACCCACAGGGACTGGACTACGTGGTAAAACCTTCTCGAAAGTGTTCATTTACTATAACTCTAATAATGAAGACAAATAGCAAAGAAAAAAGCTTTTATATTTTGGAAACTTTTTATACTAAAGTAGAATATTTTATATACGTGAGTCTCGAACTATGAATGTGAGCATGCCGAGGCTAAACGAACATGTGAAGAAATTAATCATCGATCTAAGTGGGTTTATCTTTTCTCCGGTTGCTAGTCTGAACTTATGCCTATGGATTGAAACTCTATTTAACCCAACTTAAGAATCATGAACCTTCCGCCACATTTCGTGATAAGAAGAAATTCATGTTCTAGCCATACAAAATCGATTCCACACTTGACTAATACGACT
Source organism: Datura stramonium (assembly GCA_018107945.1). Taxonomy (NCBI): domain Eukaryota; kingdom Viridiplantae; phylum Streptophyta; class Magnoliopsida; order Solanales; family Solanaceae; genus Datura; species Datura stramonium. Next base: position 110,536 of record JACEIK010000531.1, on the reverse strand, counting down.
TTTAGGTATATTTCTATCCCTGCAAATCAGTTCTCAATTTTCCCAAACTAAGAAAAGATCATATTCTATTACTCACAACTTTCCAGCTTTCTTGCCCGGGTGAAACCGACTTTTTGGATTTACATTAACATTAGCCGATATTAATGCAGTAAGAACAAGAATTAAATAGAACAACCATAGAAGAAAAGATGAAATAACAAAATAATCAACAATTACATTTCAATACAATTGTTCATAACCTCAAGAAGAAAGGGAATTAGCCACTCATTCGTGGGATTCGAACATCGTTAAATGAGTGTAAATCATGCAAACAATTGAAAGAAAGAAGAAAGGGATAGAGAAAACCCTAAGAATTTTCGTCCTCAACCGCCCGTAACCCACGTTCTTGCTCCACCAAGTCGAATATCTGAAAATAAACCTATGTGCTATTTATAATAGTAGGAATTTTTCCCTAATAACAAGCAACGCCTACCTGAGTGCAACGCGGAGCATTGCCTCCCGGTGGACACGGCCCAAACGCTGAGGTTACTAGGAAATTGCCCAAAATCCTGCCCTCGCAGCACCCGGCCGCGTTGGCAGCGGTGTCACGTCGCCCTGGCAAACATGGCATGTCCCTCGTCCGCGGAGGGTGACCGCGGACACGGCTCCGGGGCGCGCCGACATGTCGCGGCTCTTGGCTGCCTTGCGCGCATGCTCGACATCGAAGGCAGACGGCTACCATGCGGCACACGCATGGGGCTGTGGCACGCTGCTCGGCGCGGGCCACTTGCCATGGCTTCCTTGCCGACTTTTCGCCCAAGAGCCCACTCCAATCCTTTCAACCGATTTAGTTCCTAAAATCATTAAAACCTACAAAACAAGGACTAATCATGTTGGTTAGCACAAATATTCACATTTATATAAAATTACATGAAAATGTATAAAATAACTTAGACAACACGACTAATTCAAGTTGTAAAGGACACGGCATGATATTTTGCCCGTGATCACATCCCCACACTTAAAGCCTTGTTCGTCCCCGAACAACCCTTTACATCTCATGTAAATGACAGACTCATACATAACTAATCTAGCACGATGATTCAAATTACTTTTAGCTATGATGATTATTTAAGATACAAGCTAAAAATAAGGCATGCACGCTTTGATCAATGAAATGAACTTCAACTATGTTAAGACTTTAACCTCAAGAATCGACTCTCAATCATTGCAAACTCATGCAAATCAACCGATTTTAAGAGATCCCACATGAACTGTATCCTCATTAAACATGTGTGCTCCTCACGGAAAGAGAGTTACCCACTCACACGCAAAAACAATTCTTTTATATCACAAATACGGTACATAAATAGAATTTCACTCACTCTCACAAAGAATTCACATGCACCATGTAATTACCCATAAGTTTGCCCTTAGTGTTTTACTCCACTAATTTGAGGATGTACGAATGTAAGATCAAGTAGGACTTTTTAGGTTGTAATGTACTCAGTGTAGGTAGGTACTATTGTGACTGCAATAGTGACTATCTTCCCTAAGCGCTTCAATACATCACGCCTCACAGAACTTCCCTTCCCTTACTTCACCTTTTTATCCTTGGTAGTTTTCTTTTTCCTCTTTGTTCCCCCATTTCTTTTAGGCACTTTTAACTTATTAGTAAGTGAGTTTTATAAATAATTTTTCATTCCTTTTGTTTTTTTACTCCTTACTAATAATCAACCATTTTTACAATAAGTGCACCTTTGACCTTTCTCAACTTACAAGCTTCCACTTTTCCTTTCTTTTCATTCTTCTCACCCGTTACTCTTTCATTTTTCTTCTTCAAACGCTTAGGAGCTTTGGATCAAATTCAAGGTCCGAATGGAAAGAAATGGTTAAGCTTATGTTGCATTTATCAAAGAATAGGCTATGCCCAACGGGGCCGACTAGGATGATATTTCAAGGTAGGTAAAACGAGGGATAAAGATTAGGTTCATTCAAAGAAATGCCTAAATCATCTCCTACAATTTTACATCCTTCATTTCGTTTTATAAACAGACCAAAAAGTTCTAGACATTCACACTAGTACGTAATACTCAAAAAACCTTACACTCATGGCATGTTCAATCTAAGACACATTCGCTCAGACTCTCTTACTAAAATAATCACAAGAATTTAAAATTAAAGTTCAATCATATTGAGTCAATTTCAAGAGCCTAAGATTCTCAAACCAAATGTTATACATTTGCATGCTTCAACACCGAACATGCTGCATCTCACAATCATATAGCACATAACAAGAATATCAAGCCCACTAGCTATGATTCAAAAACTAAAACCTATTGACTAATTTTCCTCAAGACGGTCGTCATCCATCCATCGTCGGAAATAGTCCCTAACTACGACTTCGGTTCAATGGGACTCTTCTCGGTAAAAGAACGAAAACAAACTCCGAGAAACCCAATGATAAAAAGAATTAACGAAATTTTTTTTTTCAAAATATCGATAATTTCGACAAAAACTATTTACACACTAGTTACAACATTCAACAAGACAAACTGATTTAATATGATATTTGCAATACGGAACATACACACAAAAAGCAATGTGGTCACAAAAATTTTTTTCAAACACAACAAATGTAACATGCAATTACATACAAATCAAGATAGAAACAACACCACCTAACTACCCCCACCCCACACTTAAAATCGAACATCGTCCCTAGTGTTCATAAAATCACAAAACACAAAAGGGGGTGAAACTCCTGATCAATCAAAGTATTCCACTTTCATCGTGTGTTGCTGCTCGCCTCCCATGTCCGACTTCCTGGCCGTCCCTCCTCCGACTCAACGTCGGAATCCGCGACGTGTCTCCCCTCATCGCTGGGGACATCATCATCCACGGGCTCTACAAAGTCGGGCCCACACGACATAGAGCTCTGGCGTTTTCGCCGAAAGGGTAATCTAGGTCGAGCTGCCATAGCTCATCCTCTAGTGCTATCTCCCGCCTATGCGCACCGGGAGAATTCGCATCCTCAACACGCGCCATACCGATCATCCAGCATGTCACTCTGGCCTAGTGTGAGAACTGCTCGTGAGTGGTGTCAGTGCCTTAGTCTTGTGACATCTATGGCACGCCTCTCCATCTGAGGGATAACTGAGCCTCTTCCTCTACCTCCGTGCCCTCGTATCCGCGTGGTCAACAACCCGCCAAACCCGTACTGCTCCACTTGATGCAACCGGGCTCTCTTCGCTTACGATATGATCACCGCCCCGACAAGCATTCCCCCAGCCCTTTCATCAGGCATACACCAGGCATACGCGATCCCGGTGACATCTGTCATGTGCACCGGAATCGTGCAAGAACAAACAATTCCTTCTGCCTGCATCCCGGCTCTGCTCATCCGTGAGTAGGGAAATGTCTCGATGGTAGCCCCCTCTCCTTATGCTCGCCCATTGCCGCTGACCGGGCTCCACACAATGTGCGTTCGATATCCACGTAAGGTGGAGTGATATTCAATCACTGTGGAGTACATGGGCGTCTCGTGTCTCGCGCCCCAATATAGCATTCTGTGTGAGGCTCGAAAGTGACAACCGCTCCCTTATCTTGACGGTGTGATCACGTAGTGCCTGGGTTCCAATTGGCATAGAACTCCCGAATCAAATGCGCATTACACTCCTTGGGCTCTTCAAAGATGAAGTTCAGCCCGGCCATGTCAATACGGCTGCACAATCCTCGGGAATTCCTGTGTAAGTGGCTCCCTCGCAATGCGCTCCTCAGTGGAAGTATTTTGTCTCTTTATGTTTGGTATACTATTTCTTCCTTCGTCGCCTACCCATCGCCCATTGACGGCGTTGGGTCATGGAACCGCTGGTGCCGCTGGGACTGCTGTCTCTGGCCTACTCCTCTTCTACCGGCGCCCGACGTAGATGCGCCCTTTCCTTGTCTTGTTTCCGTTTGCCATTGTTCCTGTCAAACACAAACAGATGTACCCCAATGTCGCTTAAATTTAAAATTAGCTTCGAATTCAAGGTTGCTAGGCTAGGCCACCCCACACTTGGCATTTTCAGCCATGATTACGCTGTTACGGCAAGAACATACTTATTCTAATTTACACAAAACAAGAAAACTAAAACAACTAAAACACAAACAATATCGCCTTGTGCATTCCACGAATTCATGAGTATACCCAACTCCGTACTCACTTCCGGGACTTCGTACACCTAATCACACATTACCATCGATAACATTTTATCCCCTAGCACTTAGCAAAATCAACCCAACCCATGCAATTCCCCAATTTCTATGTGATTCGATAATTTCAAAGTAATTTCAACCAATTTGTTCCCCCAAAATCTATCACGCTTCTTTAGCATAATGCTAAGCACAACACATTCAAACGCACTCCAACATGTACAACCCAACAATTTTTCACATTTCAACCTTAATTCAATTTCTTCCATCTCACAACCCAACCTCTAGCCACAATTTCACAACAAAATTCAATCAAGCATGTAATTATCGCGTTAATATAATCACAACGATACAAAGAACAACAATCAAACCATAACTTATGAATTTAAGCTAAATTTGTTTGTGGGCAAAGGTTACTCTCTATCATGCTTGAAATCGAAAAATTTGTGCTTAAAATTTAGGTTGAGTTCAAGAACATACCTTTAATCCGATGAACTTGAAGAAAATTGAAGAAACTTTGATCTTAGGTCCGTGCCACGTTGGGGAAGGGGGATTTTTCGGGGGTTTGTCGCAAGGGAGAAAAATGGGGAAAATGAGGGGATTTCGGGTTAAAGGAGGGTTTTTCGCGGGTTACCCGTGACCCGTGTGACCTGACGCGAATATATTTCAACGCAAGTCACGGAGGGTAACGCTGGAGCACCCCTCCTGACACGGAGTTATCACACAAACAGATTCTCGGGAATTCTCTAAAATTCCAGACGGCTTCAACGCGGTCACTGAGGGTAATCATGGAGGCCCTCCTCCGTGACACGGAGCCAATGCAGAGGCTCACCGTTTTGCACCTTTTAATTTTTTTATTCTCACCTCGATTTTTCCATTGCGATCCTTGTAAGTTTTGCCTCCGTTAAACCGCACCCATCTCACAATACTAAATTGGTTAGAATTCATAGGCTTACGCACACAAGAATATTTATTTATTTATTTATTTTCAATTATTTTTCACGTCACATTCCACAAATCTGTTAAGCACAGTGAATTTTAAAATTTTCCTCAATTTACACTTTGCATCATATATGTCCCTGCAACATCAACTTAACATTAAAAAGGTGAGAAACACTCCCCAGGCCTTTAGGCCTAGCCAAAAGCCGTGGTTGAAGTTCAATTTGCACGAGGCAGTTCACCCACATTTTCTTCCACGCTTGTTAGCTTCCTCCCTTCACGGGTACCAGACTTCCCTCCATCTGCAGCTTTAACTTTCCACCAAAACAAAAAAAAAATGAAAAATAAAATAAAATCAACTCTAATGCAAGAAATTAAAATGGACCCTTGCCGCCTCCCAAGCAGCGCCTATTCTTACGGCCGCGGCACGACGTATTACGTTTCACCGCTTTTTTCCTCCGCCTTGGAGGATATGAATCTCACCCCAATTTCTCTCTCTCAATTCTTTTCTTTATGCTCCCTAAGGTGGTGAAATTGTAAGGACCAAGCAATAGATGTCGCCTTTGACGTTTATTGGTCCTCCCATAAGTGAAGTCATTTTTCGAAATCAACAAATTTCAGAATATATGGGCCTGGGTCCTCCTCTCGACATTTCTCTATCAGCTCGGAAGACTTTATTTCTATGTCTTCAACCAAATTTAAGGTAGAAAATGCTTCGAAAGGAGGTCCACCACTTGATTCTCAAACTGCGAATGACTGACCTCCTTACTTGTATACCTCTTCTCCGCATCAACATCTATCTCTCCAGCATTTCCAAATGGGGTATAATTTATCTCTTCTCCCCTGAACGAATTTTCTTTAAGTATGAGCTCATCACTGGGACACTCAAGAGGTTCTAAATGCTCAAGCCATCCGAGAATTCACCCTTTGCTTCCTCTTGTAGTTCTCTTGAATATCGCCGACATCTGTCACCTGGGTAAATTCCTGATCACAAGCTTCAGCCTCAGCCATCATCTCCGTGAATTTAGCGCTCATCCTCTTTAGAGTCTCTCGCATTCTCCTTCCCGACTTATCAAAGTCACACTGCCTCCTTCATCGCTTTCCGATTGCTCAAGGAGTTTTTCCAACATATCTTCTAATCTGTCTTATGTCCAAGTCCTCATTTTCAGCATGCCTATATTTAGAAAAAACACAGAAGGATCATAGTAGGGGTTTGAGGAAGGGGGGTATGCATTCGGACAGCCATCCCAATGGCCATCTTGACCACCACATATGTTGCACGTATTACAGTGTTGCCACAAGATTCAGAAAAGATTCGTCAAAATATGAGTATTCACCATTTAACTCATTTGTGTTCACGATGTCATGTCAAGAAGGGTATCCAAAACAATCAAAATATTAAAAATAAAATAAAATTAAAAACACATTACCGCTTATATAGAATTCGTTAACTAACACTTAAGAAAGTTTTACAATTGCCAAACCTCGGCAACAGCGCCAAAAATCAGATGAGCCCGGCAAGTGTAATGGGTTGTACAAGTAATATAGTGGCCCTTTTTAAGAACCTAATGTCGAACCTTACAGGACTGACTACGTGGTAAAAACCTTCGAGTGTTAATTTACTATAACTCAATAATGAAGACAAACATGTAAAGAAAAGTTTTTATATTTTGTAAACTATTTTTATACTAAAGTAGAATAATATACAAGTGAGTCTGAACTATGAATGTGAGCATGCCGAGGCTAAAACAAAATGTAAAGAAATTAATCATCGATCTACGTGGTTTATCTTTTTCCGGTTGCTAGCTCCAACTTATGCCTATGGATTAAGTATTTAACCCAACTTAAGAATCATGAACCTTCCACCTACATTTCGTGATAAGAAGAAATTCATGTTCTAGCCATACAAAACCGATTCCACACTTGACTAATAATACTTTCAGGTATATTTCATCCTGAAGGTAAATCAATTCTCAATTTTCCCAAACAAAGAACAGATCATATCCTATTAATTCACAACTTCAGTTTCTTGCCCTCTCGGGTGAAACCAGACTCTTGGATTTACATTACATTGGCCGAGTATTAATGCGGAAAAACAAGAACAATAGAACAACCATAGAAGAAAAGATGAAACAACCAAATAATCAACAAATACATTTCTATACAATTGTTCATAACCTCAGCAAAAAGGGAATTAGCCACTCATTTTGTGGATTGAACATCGTTAAATGAGTGTAAATCATGCAAACAATTGAAAGAATGAAGAAAGGGACAGAGAAACCCTAAGAATTTTCGTCCTCTCAACCGCTCGTAACCCACGTTCTTGCTCCACCAAGTCGAATATCTCGAAATAAACCTAAGCGTGCTATTTATAATAGTAGAAATTTTTCCCCGAATAACAGCAACGTGTCACGGAGTGCACCGGGAGCATTGCCTCCGTGACACGGCCCAAACACCTGAGGCTTACTAGAAATTGCCCAAAACTCGTCCTCAGTCAGCACTGCCGCGTTGTGCGCGTGTCACGCCGCCCCGGCGCGCGATGGCATGTCCCTCACAGCAGGTGACCGCGTGACACGGGGCCTGGGCGCGCTGATGCTATGCCTCTTGGCTGCCTTGCACGCATGCTCGGTACGGCGCCGGGCGAGGCACACGCACGCGTGGCACGTCGCTCGGCTGCACAAATTTCTTGCCAAGGCCTCTCCTCGCCGACTCTTCGCCCGTTTCCGACTCCAATCCTTTCCTTCACCACTTCCTCTGATTTAGTTCCTAAAACTCAATTAAACCTACAAAACAAGGACTAATCATGTTGGTTAGCACAAATATTCACATTTATATAAAATTACATGAAAATGTATAAAATAACTTGCATAACACGACTAATTCAAGTTGTAAAGCGTATCGCGGGCATGATATTTGCCCGTGATCATTGGACAAAGGGCACTGCAATGTAACCAACTCTTGATGTATAATTTGGCATAATCTTCCATCGAATCGGTGGTTTTGATCGGCAAGAACGAGCAAATTTTGGTCAAATCTGTCGACCACAACCCAAATGGAGTCATACTATCTACTAGTGCGTGGTAAACCTGTTACAAAGTCCATATTGATCTCTTCCCACTTACAAGTAGGAACACTAATATCTTGTAGCACACCTCCTCTGATCTCCATGCTCGACTTTCACTTGCTTGCAATTTGGGCACTTGGCTACGAATTTCGCAATATCCCTCATCATGCCATCTCACCCGTAGATTTCCGCAAGGTGATACACTTTGGTGGCACCTGGATGGATAGAATATCTGGATCCGTGAGCCTCTTGCAACATCCGACTCCTCAAATCACCCACACTGCAACACATGTTTACCCCGGTAATCAAGCACACCATCTCCCCACTTGAGAAGACTTCTACCTTCGGCTTTGAACATCTCTTTCAGCTTTACCAGTATTGGATCTTCATCTTGTTTAGCCTTCACCTCCATTACCAAGGACTTAATCTCGACCCGCTCAACTACTACCTCACCATCGATTGAACCAACTAATGTAACTCCTGCAAGTAAATGTACCTCCTTCACCAGCTCCTTCTTGTCTTCGCTCACATGAGACACACTCGCCATCGAGAGTATACTAAGGGAATCCGCTACCACATTGGCCTTACTGTGGTAAAGGACACTCATGTCGTAGTCCTTAAGTAGCTCCAACCACTCCATTGTCGAAGATTCACCCCTTCAAGCCGTGAACACATGTGTTGTAAGATTCTGTCAAGTGAATACATCTAAGGTGAACCCTCATAAAGATAATTCCTCAATATCTTCAAAGCAAATACCACAACGGCAAACTCGAGAGATTCCTCATGGGTTGGGTAATTCTTCTCATGAATTTTGTAGTCGTTCGGGAAGCATATGCTATCACTTTCCTACGCTGCATCAATACGTATCCCCTCGTACAACTTTCGAAGCATCATAATACACTACAAAGACATCAGTAACCTCGGGTAAAGTCAATATTGGTGCCAGCGAGTCGGTTCATCAACTCTGGAAGCTTTTCTCTCACAAGCCTCCAACCATTGAAACTTTACCTTTTCTCGGTGTAAATCTAGTCAATGGGGCTCCAACGGATGAGAAACCTTCTACGAACCTCATGATAGTAACCTAAGTTAAGCCCAAGAACTCCTGATCTCGAAGGGTTTACCGATCTGGGCCGCTCTTCATCGCTCTATTTTCCCCGAGAGTCCACCCTTATACCTTCATTTCGACACCATACGTAATAAGAATGCAATCGAATTAAGCCAGAATTCACATTTGCTGAACTTGGCATATAGATAGTTATCCTTGAGGGTCTGGAGTGCCACCCTCAGGTGTGCGGCATGCTCCTCCTCGCTCCGGTAGTATATCATGTCGTCAATGAACATCATGAACATGTCCAGATATGCCTTGAATACCTGCTCATCGATCCATGTGTCGCAGTGGGATTGGTTAGTCCAAAAGACATAACAACGAATTCATAATGGCCATACCGGGTCCTGAAAGGTCATAGAGATGTCGCTCTCCCAACCCTAAGCCGGTGTGATACCGGGACCCGAGGTCTATCTGGAGAAATATTTGCACCCCCGAAGCCGATCAAATAGGTCATCAATCCTGTAAAGCGGATACTCATTCTTGACAGTAACCTTGTTCAAGCTACCTATAGTCAATACACATCCGAAGAGAAACCATATTTGTTCCTGACGAACACCGGGGCACCTCCCATGAAGACTTACTCTGCCTAAAGAAGCCTTTATCCAACAAGTCCTTCAACCGCTCCTTTAACTCTTTTTAGCTCGGACGGGCCATTCAGCAAGGAGGTATCAATATGGGCTGCACATCAGGTAAAAGATTAATCTCAAATCAATCTTCCTCGGGAGGAGCACTTGCAGTTCATCTCGGGAATACCTCAGATACTCACATATCACTTAGGGATCGACTTAATGGCCTGGGGTCTCTACGGGAATCCTTAACCCTAAATAAATGGTAAATAAAACCCTTGGCAATCACTTTACGAGCCTTGAGAAAGGAGATAAAGTGGCCTACAGGTGCCGCTGAACTACCCCTCCATTCTAAAACCGGTTCACCCAAAACCGAAACCCCATTGCTCAAGTTCTATAGTTAATAGAAGCATAACATGTAAACAACCAATCAATGCGCAAAATGATGTCAAAAATACGTCATAGCCAATTTTACTAGGTCTGCGGAGGACCTTTATGAATACCGTAATGGGGCAACTCTATATGCCCGTCTTGCTACTACTAAATCCACAATCTAGAGACACGTAAAATAGTTACTTCGACAAAGTTTCAAGACTCACTCCCAAAAATGACCAACAATGTAAGGTGTCACAAAAGAAAGTGTAGCTCCCAGATCTAACAAGCATAACCATCAATATGAAAGAGTCGTAACATACCCGTAACTACATTGGGAGAGAATCTCATACTCCTCGTCGAGCCAAGCATAAAACCGGTTCGGCGTTGACTACCAGCTAGACCAGCCAAAGTACCCTGCTGAGTAGGACGTACCACTGGAACTACTGAACTAGTTGCTGAAGTGGCTCCACCACCTCCGACCTAGCTACGGGCACCGAGTCTCGTGTCTCATTTGCCACACCAACAAGAATCCTGAGCCTACCAAGCATTTCCCTGGGTTATTCTTCCACAATTAGCACAAGATGGAAAAGTGTGCTCTATACGCATACTATTCTAGACCCTCAAACTAGAGGACTCGCTCCTCCGATCGTCCCGAGGCCTCGGATGGGGTAATCGGGCCGAAGATGGTGATGATATACGGCTCCCGTGCTTGGACCGCCGTGAGGCCCACCCCGGGCCTTGGACTCGGGAGAACCTGCGGGCTACGGGCTCGCCTCTTGGCCTCTCTCCATTTCTCATATGAGTTGCCTCCATCTCAAGGGGGCATAGAGGACTATTCAGGGGTAGTCCATATCCCGATGAAGCATGGCTGTTCTGCAGCCCTTGTCGAGATACTTGGCTACTCTCTCGTAGGAATCTCAAGCCACCCGCGCCCTCTCGTCCATCATTCCCTTAAGGTTAACCAACTCGGTCGCTTTCAATTCCCTCATCTCCCGAGGGAAGAACTCGTCGATAAAGGCCATGTGGAACTTGCCCCCACTTATAGGGCTACCCTCTTCCCCACTATCCTTCCATTGCTTGAACCAAATATAAGCAACCTCCTTAAGCTGATAAGAGGCCAAGTCAACAAACTCCTCATTCGTCACCCCCATCACCCAAGTGATCTTCAAGATACCTTCAATGAACTCGTGTGGATCCTCGTCCACCTTCTCCCGTGAACTTGGGAGGGTTCATCCTTAAAAAGTCCCCGATTTGGGCCTGTCGCCGCATTTCCTTCTATGGAACATGTGCAATGGTTCGCCGGCTGACTCCGAGCGGTCAAGGCCCGTGCCAACATTTGAATAGTCGCCCGAACCTCTGGCGTGCGCTTGCTCTAGTGCCTCGGGGTTCCTGAAATGGTGGAACTTGTCGACGCCCATTATCATGGCCACTTTTTGTACATTCATCATTTCTGTTGCTCCTTCCATTTATCCTTCGAGATCCATAATTTTCCATAATCGTGAATAGTGCACAAATTAGAAGGATTGAGAGATTTTCACTGCATTTGACATAGATCATGAAAGAAGGGAACATTTCCTAAAATGTTTAGTAGTCTCTTTGTCATAGATGTGGTGCGCTTCACACCCATCAAAACTCTACCTAATGCTACTTAATTCCTAGGACACATATAAACCTATGCCTCTTATACCAAGTTTGTCATGATCCGAGAGTACACCCAAATGTAGACACGGGATGAGGAGCACCGAGGGACCCCAAGTCAACCTATGATATGAGAATATATCTAAACCATTCACATAAGGCAGAAGACTTAGCTTAATAATCAAGAACTAAATGAAACCAAGGACATGAAACCATAAGAAACAACAAAACATGATCCAAGTATAGATGTATTGGATTACTACAAGTAGGTCTAGAAGCCTCTAAACATAATAGATGGGCTGAAGGGGCAAGACCCCATCTAACCCCAATTTACTAAAACAAAAGGTAAATAAGATCCTAACATGAAGCCTCGGCGAGGACTCACAACTAGAGACCGAGAGTAGAATCTAGCGCAAACTAGGAACGATGTCAACCCGCGAACCGCATCCTAAAATAAGGGGCCAAAAGACTTGAAGGTACCTGAGTATGTAAGGTATGCAAAACAATGCTTAAAACATAAAAGTTATAGGAGTGGGGACATCATGACATAAAACCGAAATGGGCATATTGTAAGGCTCAATACTTCCAAATATTCGTAAACTCCGTCATACCTAAGGCAATACGTGTTAAAAACATTTCATAAAACATAACTTGAGCCAGAAGAGTATAATCATATATGCATTAAAACCATGAGGAACAATGGGAGATTTCTATAACCGACATACCCCATACGAGCACACATGGAGCCAACTTGTAAACCTAGTGGGGAGGCGGTCCATACCTTGCCAAGGGAAGGAAGCCATGAAGGCGTGATATCACTCATGAAGACCCCATAGGGAATAGAGTACAGTACTCAAGGCGTCTCCAAACATAACCTACGGTGGCACGTAGTTCTCAGATTTGGGGGCGCAACCTAGGCCCCGAACCTACTTGGTGTTAAGTACTACCCCAAAATATGCATCGTGCTCATAAAATTCATACACGACAGGTATGGCTAGTTAAATCGTGATAATCATAACATGCTTGAAAACTCGTAGTACTAGCATGGAATTGGGCCCAGAATGGTCAAAAATCATAGTTCATAAATCACAAGCGACATGTGGAATTGCCTATAAATTTCAATCATACTTGAAATGCTTAAATTTATAGGAAACATTATAATAATAACATGAGTAATTGAAAACACGCTTAAATTCAAGAGTTCATATCATGCTTGAGAAATCACCATAACCATGAATTTCACTAAAAACCCCATGATTCGGCACATGTGCTTTTAGGAATTAAATCATCAAATATTGCATAAAATAATTTAAAACATCCCAATAATTCAAACCCATTATTTTAGACATACTACAACATGCTCATATCGATTTTTTAGAAAACTCGCATTTAGGTTATGACCCATCAAGAGTTGTTAACTTAAACATAGAATTAGGGAGAAATCGTGCATGAGTAGGGGCTAAACTACCATTCAAAACCCCACATACCTGTAACTTCTTGATTCTTAACTCCCTTGAAAATCCCTAGATGGAAACTTGAAGATCTTGAAGAAGACTTGAATCCCTTTCCTCTTTCCCCTTTACTCTTACATGTACCGAATGAGGTTTATCATGAATGATCTCCCCTTAAAAGTTCCTATACCGACCTTAAAACGACGTAATTTAGATCTTAGGAACGTAGAAAATTACGAGAAAGCCCTTACTAATTCGCAGGAAATAACTGCCAGGTGACCTGACAACTTGTCAGGACGGGCAATGACTCGTCAGGTCGCCTGTCAAGTACACTGGATATCAGGTCGACTGGGCTCGGAATGGGTGACTGAACGACTCATCACAAGTGACCACGATTTTTGGTCACCTTCCATCAAGTACTCTTCCCCATCCTTACTTAAATCCTCAACCTTACCCCACGATGGATATGACGACTCGTGGTGGCTGACCATGAGTCGTTCCCATGCCCGTGGGGACCTCTACTCCTCAGCTTAGTCCAACCTTCCCACGAGCCACCTGACGACTTGTGGGGTATCCTCACGAGTCATCTAATCACTCATCCTGCACTGCTATAATATTTTTGAGATATTACCCCGTTTGACTCCCGAGTCTGATCCTTGGGTCCCCGGGGTATAACGTAAGGGTTTCCCAAAACTTGACATGAGTGACATGGTTGTCCATCGGGTTCGCCGGGGCTGGTGGTGCCTGCTGGCATCCATTACCATTTCTTTTTCCATTTACTCTTCGGGGAGGCATTATCTGTGAGCGTGTAAAGCATGAGTCAGGGGAGGAATTGTTTAGAGTTTCATACTCTACGCACGATAAGAATCATGAAGAAAAGGGAAAAATCCTAAAATGTCTTGTAGCCTCTTCGTCATAAGTGTGGCGCGCTTCATACCCATGAAGAAGACTCTACATAACGCGACTTTCAGACACCCTAGGACACTCTAAACCTTTGCTTTGATACCAAGTTTGTAAACTCGAGTTTACACCCAAGTCATAACATGGGACAAGGAACTCCGAAAGGCTTCGACCTATGTCATAATCATAGCATAATACTTAACATTATAAACAACTGACAGAAACATAACTAAGCGAAAGCTAACTTTAAGGAGTCAAATTTAAAACTTAAGGACATAATCTAACAAAACATAATACATAGAATGAATCTGATTACACATGTCTAAAAGCCTCTACTAAACTGATGAGTTGCTGGGACAGGTCCCTAGCTAACTCTTAAAGTCTGAAAACTGAGATGTAATGGAAATAAGAACATAGACCTTGTCCTCGAGAGATAAGGACTCACTACAATCCATTGAGATGGAAGAAAGATCGTGTCTACCTGTGGCGCTGAATCTGGATACCTGAATCTATATCATGACAAGATATAGTAAATAAAGTATGTAGTCAGTACTTGAAATGTACTGAGCATTTGGGGAAACATAAATAACCAAACATACAAGTGTACAAGAAGGAAATAAACTGGGTACATTGATATATAACTGATTTAGAATGCAACAATCCTCTTATGAGTCACATACACATACACATATGAACTTTTTTTTGAAACTCATATTCTGAAGTATCATCAAACTCACATGTATGCATCATGTACTGAATATATAAGGAGAGTTGAAGCTGAAGCTAATGTCATACACTGTTCTGGATGTCTACTGATGACTGAGATTGCCTTAGGCTGTATCTATTTTAAATTGAAGTCTAAACTGTACGGAATTGAGCCAAACTAATAACATAAACTAAGGGAGTCATTCTCTTCTATGGAGAGTCCCAACTGAACTAGGGAACACATTCTCAACTATGGAGAGTCTCAACTGAACTAAGGGAGTCATTCTTTGCTATGGAGATTCCTAACTGAACTAAGGGAGTCATTCTCTGCTATGGAGAGTCCTTGACTGTTCAAGGGAAACATTCTCGACTATGGAGAGTCCCTGGCTGACTCGAGCATTAGGAGTACTGATATGACATTATACATCTGGTCTATGCTACTACAACTAATCAGAAACATGAGAATTTACTGATTTCATCATACAACACTCATTTAGAAAGTATTAGGGCTACTTTCTACTAACAACAAGCTCAAACTTTTGAAGGATCATTCTCATGCTTTATCGCCATAATTCATATCATCATGGTATGAAATCATCATTTAAGTCACACATCTTACATTTACAAACACCTATAGATTCATATCATACCTTTCACCTCCATAACATTCAAGTTCTGAGCTCATAACATAAGACATATAACATAGAGTCATGTAGGATCCATAGGTTCAATTCACACTTTAGCATGCATACATTGATTCATATATTCTAATTTATGGAAGAAAACCCCATATAATAAACTAATTCCTTAAACATGTACAACGAAAACATGGTAGAAACATAGATTTATTTCATGGAGCCTATTTTGGAATTTACTCCAATTCATTAAGAAGATGGGCTAACTATACCATTATCATAGGTTTACCTCTTACCCAAAACATTTATATCGAAAACATAATGAAACATATACATACTTCCCATTGATCAAGTCCATAAGTTCTAATCTCATCTCAAAATATCTATCAAATCATATATCCTAGGTTTTAAGAGAATTCTTATGATGTTCACATATTTTAAACATGGGTAAAAGTTCTTGATTTAATCAAGTGAACAATAACAAAATCCCAATCAAAGTTTTAAGCTGTCTCATGATGGAAATTCTATAATCATGCATTTTCACCATTTAGCACATAATTCGAGATATTAAAAAAATCCCATAAGAATAATTTAACTTTTAATCCTAATGGGTCTTAAAATTTCATAGGAGACATAGAACAAATCACCCATAAATCACAACCCTAGGTCATGCTTTTCTAGAATAATGAAATCAGGTATTTAATAAAATATTTTGGGGCACAAGGGTGGAAGTATATCCTTGTGGAAAAACCAATATACCTAATTCAAGAAGAAATTCCACTTGAACTTGCACCTTAAAGCCTTGAGGAGACCCTTGTTGAATCCTTGAGTCTTGAGAGAGAGGAGGAAGGAGAGTTTGAGATTGATATTTGATAGAACAAGGGTTTAGGTGAGTAATTCCCTCCAAAATGTCCCATAAGATGCTCAAAACGGCATAGTTTAGGAGTTAGAAGCATTGCATTTTATGAAAACACCCCTGGAAAAACATAGGAAAATCCCACCTGTCAATCTCCACGGGGGACGCCAAAAGTCGTGGGGTTTGCAACTACTCGTGGGGCCCTGTCGTGGATTATACTAGACAATGTGTCAAAATTCCCTCGAATCAGCCGACGACTCACTTCACGAGTCATTGTTTGGCATGATGACTCGTGACCTCCTTCCATCATCCCAACTGTCTGAGACCCCATTGGAACTCTAGCCTCCATCCAACGGACGGCTTAATGAGTCATTTCCTGTCTCACGATTAGTTGAGTCGTCCGTTGCTACTAAAGCCCACGATTTCCTTCCTTTCCTTCCCACGACTGCCCTGACGAGTCGTTACTTGACACGATGACTCGTCAGGTCATCCATGGTCACTAGACCTGCTGCACTTCCCAACTGCTCCTCACGAGCTTGACCACAATCCGTTAGGCAACCTAACGAGTAATTCCACAACTCATTTTGAGGCAATCCTGCTAGTTTTTTGACTGAACTCCATCTAACTCCGGGGTGTTGTCTTAGGAACATATGGGGTGTTTCATTTCCTATTTTTTA
>JACEIK010000530.1:398208-425036 GCA_018107945.1 Datura stramonium | reverse complement strand
CCTACAATTTACATGAGAATATACAAACATTGTTGGATAAACAAGGCAAAAACGATGCATTTGAGTATCACTTGGGCATATAAATATGCCCCAGATCACATGACTTAATCGAGTTTGTTCAGTTTTGTAGGGGTTCTTTTTCACAATTTGGGTACTCAGAATTCCCATGGTTTAGGCATATCATTTGGTTCCTTTTAACACTACTCATCCCTCCCCTTTTGTAACCACTACCCGTAACTCAACTTTTGAAAACTTCAATTCATAAGTTTGACTCAACAAAAATATGAGGGTTTCCAATCGTTCATGGTTTATTAACATCCCTGATCATTGTATTTTTGAAATTTTTCGAGTAATTTCAATACTCACAGGGGTTTTGACAGTGAAATCTTCAAGCAAGCTAAAATTTTGCGATATTTAATCTGTTACTTACTTGTTACTTCTTCGACTGATAATCAATGTTTAGGGCTGAGAGGAACTTGGTTTGAGAAAGAAATTGCTCGATTCTTCTATGGTTTGAGTTACGGGTGTGTGGGGAGAGTGAATGTAGGTCAGGAGTAGTGGGTTGTTTGCATGGGAGAAGGGTCGATTGAGGTATGAGATTTAAATAGGTAAGAGGGGAAGATTTAAAATTCTAGGCTGAGTCGGGTAATATTGAAGTTTCTGACCTGTCATGACTCGTATCACTAGTCATAGGAAGTCCCCACGACTCCTCCCCTAGACTCGTGCTTCAGAAAGTTAAGAAACTTACCTGGAGACCTATGAGTACCTCCTACGACTCGTACAATGTAGGTACGGTTCATATGATGACTCATAGGTCATTGCTTTGAATTACTTTTATGAACCTCACCACGCCTTCTGCTACGACTCGTACAAGGCTGTCACGAGTCGTACTGAGAGCCGTAGCAACTGCTTTTTTAGTAGTTTTTCTACCTGCAGTTTTTGTTTTTCCTACACACTAACCACACATTAGTTTAATAACTTGGTTTGCCTCCCAAGAAGCGCTTGATTTAACATTGCGGCACAACGCAGGTGGCCCGGTTACTCAAACTTCACCAAGCCACCACTTGGGTTGCCTCCCAAGAAGTGCCTAATTTAACATCGCGTCACGGCGCAAGTCTCTTGACTACTTAGAATTCTTCAAGTGACTCATACTCATCCTCCAGTGCTGAGATTACATTGTATTCCTTGGGTTGCTGCATTGTCCGGCAAATGTTGAAAGTGACCTCCTCTTTGTTTAATTTGAACTTCAGCTGGGTAGCCTCTACCTCTACTAAGGTCCTCCCAGTCGCAAGGAATGGTCACCCCAAAATGATGGTGACCTCATAATCAACCTCTCAATCCAAAATCATGAAGTTGGATGGGAATATGAATTTGTCCACCTTGACAGAACATTGAATAGGATCCCCACTGGCTTTTTAACAGTTTTGTCGGCCATCAATAGCTGTATAGTTTTCGGTGTGGGGGCTCCTAAGCCCAATATCTTGAATACTGCCAAGGGCATCAGGTTGATGCTTTCTCCCAGATCACAAAGTGCCCTTGCAAACTCGATATTTCCAATTGTGCATGTTTTATAGTGAAAGCACCTGGATCTTCCTTCTTCTGAGATAGGACCCTTGTAGCTATGGCACTACAGTGATGTACATTGTCTACCAGTTCATAGCTCACGGATCTCTTATTGGTCACCAACACCTTAATAAACATTGCATATCCTGGCATTTGTTCCAATGCCTCAACCAATGGTATGTTCACAGATAAATTTTTAAGCATTGAAAGAAATTTTTGGAACTTACCATTTTCCGCCTTTTTCTTCATCCTTTGAGGGAACGGTGGCGGTGGTCGTGGGATAGCTCTGTGCACTTGAGTTGCTTCTTGCTCATGTCAGGCTCCTTCTCATCTATCAGGGTCTCTAGCAACTCAACACTTTCCATCTCAGCACCCTTATCACTTTCCTCAATAACTCTCTATTTCATCCGTTCAACTACAATCGGAAAAGGGGGTCAACTGTGGTCTTACCACTCCTAGTCATCACTGCCATGCAATGGCTATCATTCTTTGGGTTCTGGATGGTGTTGCTAGGCAGTGTTCCCTTTTGTCTAGGGTTAGTGATGCTGACAGTTGCCCAAGCTGCTGCTCAATTTTCTTGATGGCGGTTGCATGAGATTCAACTCTCTGACCCGTACTAGATATGTCACCACGGATCTCCTTCAATTTCTCATCATTGGACCTCACCTTCTTCAGCATCTCTGCCATCATGCTCTCTAACATGGATTTCCCAGTCTCCCCCTCCCGTGCATTAGGAGGCACATAAACTCTAGCTCGGTCATTGCAGTAGCCATCGTTTCTTCTCCATTCTCCATTGCACTCACAACCGCGGCTCCTATCTCTATACCCGTTTCGGTTTTAGTTGTCTCTGTATTGGTTCCTACCTTGGTTTCCAGAACCTTGGCGCCAATTGTCTTGTCTAGATGCTTGGGCGTTGGCTCGGAAACCCGCCACTTGGCTATCCAGGAAATTTGCCTCTTTCTCAGAATCTGAGTGATCAGCTCCCGGCTCCATTCCTTGAGTTCCCACCGCATTTACCTTTTTGGCTCCTTCTCCCATGATGTGATTTTTAAGCAAATCCAACAATGTGCGCATGTGAACCAACTCTTGTTTGCGTTCTTCTTCCTTCATTTATTGGTCTACAATCAAACCAACAACATATGTACCAACCGCATCAACCTCCCTTGTATGCCATGCCCTGTTTGTCTTAGTCACCCTGTTAAGGGTTGTAGCAGCTTGCTCCCAGGTGTGACTCATTAATGCTCCTCCTACCACCATGTCTGCAACAACTTTTGTGCTATTATTTAAAGACTTATAAACAATTTCTAACAAACTGTGATATGGGATTTTATGGTTCGGGCTCTGTTTCAACTTCTTTTTGAACCTCAACTAGGTTTCAAGAAGTGCCTCTCTCTTGATTTGTCGAAAGTTATAGATCTCATCTTTTAGCTGCAACATTCTGGAGAGGGAAAAGAATCTCTCCAAAAAGTCCTATTTGAGTTCCCTCCAGTTGGTTATGGAGCCGTTTGGAAACTCCAATAACCATAAAGTGGCTTCCCCTAATAGAGAGAAGAGGAAAAGTCTGAGCAGTATGGCATCCTGGCTAACTCCGGGAAACCTGTACACTTTGCATATTCCTACAAAGTTCATCAAGTGTAGGTTGGCGCCATCCGCTGCATGACCACTAAACACCCCTTTCATGTTTAACAATTGAATCATGGTGCTCGTGATATCAAACTTGGTCCTAGCGGGTAGTGGTGGTGGCACAATTTCTCCAGTCGACCCAACTTCATCAATGTTTGGGTCCTCATCATAGAAGAACTGAGGGGCATGTCTATAACCTCTGTTGCCCCTCCCATGTCTACCAGCATTCACTACCTCTTCTCTGACATCTTTCGTATCCTGAAGTGCAGCTTACCGAGCTAGCTCAACTTTCCTAGCTCTTCATCTATGCGGGCATCTCTTTGTTCTTGGTTCTCCATCATGTGCAGTGTTCGTTCAATTTCTGCGTTCAATGGAATCAAGGGATCTCCACTACTCTGAGTGCTTGGCATTCACCTGTGGTTATCAAAAATAAAAAGAAAACGTAATTAAGGAAATAATTACCAAAAAAGTCAAATACAAGAAAATAATCTAGTCTTAGCCATATTCCCTAGCAACGGTGCCACTTTTTTATAGTGCTCAAACCATACCTCCTACCGAAGTATGAAGCGGACGTTGTCAATAAAGAACCCAAGTAGAGGTTGGGGTCGATCCCATAGGGAATATGGAAGATCTAGAATACATTCAATAAGTAAACATGTTACGTAGTTACTCCAAATAGAGGGGTTCTAAACAAAACAATAATTAAAAGCACAGTTAAAGCTTTAGTTCAAATCAAGAATGAAAGATAACTAGGGTTTTGTGTTTCCCATGAGTTCATAATTTCTTCGGGTATACATATGTGATCATCACCAATGCTTACTTGTAGAACTGATAATGTAGGTTCATTCAAACGACCGACCAGTCTCTATTGAATGACTATACTAATTCACCCGACCAGGTCTCATGAATGATTGCAAATTAACCGTTATCAATATGTCCCAAATTTAACTATTCTGCGACCACAACTCAAGTTAATACAATGACCATCAAGATCAAAGCTTTGTTGTAATTCTCTTTTCCTAATCTCTACCTCTTAGACCTAAGCAAGTAAAGAATTTGGGCATGTCCTAAAGTTGTACTCTGTTATGAAACATTTAAGCATGAAGAGAATACAATACAAGTGTTTTGCATTGGTTTTGAATCACTTTTGTGTAACCCTAGCTTGTTAATCCACCATAGTTCCCACAACCCTAGATAAAGTGGTTTTAGCCTCTCATGGTTTCAAGATTGCAATTTGTTTTCATAATTAAATACATGAATCAATACTTACAATTATAATTGATAGAAAACTTCCTTGAATTAATTAGAAAAATCCTCAAGAACAGTATGAAGATGAAGAAAAGGTTTATAGCAAGTTGAACAACTCAATTCTCATTTCTAAATGTCCTTAATTTCGTTGCTAATCAATTCTAATCACTCCTAATCACTTCTAGTCGCCTCTCTTATGAAAATAAAACATAAAATGTATTTATATAGACATAAAAATCCTTTTCCTAGGCTAATAGGGCGTATTTTCATATCTGAAGCTGCCTGCAGCACGACTCATCCTACGACCCGTAGTAGGTATGTACGGGTCATACCTGCTTCCTGTAGGTCATCGGCTGGCTGAAATTTTTGCTAAGTGTTAGACTTTGGTACGACTCGAACATGCTTCTTACGGGTCGTACTGAGCTTCCGTGGCTTGACGCTAAGGCTTTGAAATTTTCCCCAAGTTCATCATGAGTGCTTTAGTACAACTCATACCTTGCTACCACGACTCGTACTGTCTATCCATAGCAGGAGTCTGGCTCTTGTGCAAATTTTTTTAATCTTCCCACTACTTCTTCACCAAGACACGTAAAAGCTTTGTACGACTCATACTGAGAGTCGTATGATGCACTCTTCATCCTTAGCCTTCTAAAACTTCTCACGACCAGCAGTACGACTCGTAGAACCTTTCTACGGCTCGTACTGTGAACTGTGAGTTGAGCCTATTTTTTACACTTTTAGGCTATCTTTTGCACTTTTTTGCTCCAACACTAATTTATCCTGTAACCAAAGTGTTGTAAACTCACAACACATCACTTGTCACCTTGCAAATATTTGTTTTGAGACTAAATTTTTAACAACTTTTACTTCTTTGTTATCTACTGTTAATAAAAGTTCTTTATTTATTAAATCATCTTGAAATTTAGTGATAAACAATACTATAGATTAAAAAAATTTAATAGTATTATAGTCAAACCTCTCTATTACAACATTTCACAATAATGAAATGATTTTTTCTTCGGAACCGAATTATCATGTTATATTTTTCTTCTCTATAACAGCAGCGACATTTAGTGTAGAGGTAAACTCTTTGTAAAATTACCCCTCTATAACAGTCATACTCAAATATTATGCAAAAATATTGTCACAACCCGAGCATAGACCTCGGACATAACACAAGACCTAGAATTGCGAATGTCTCCAAGCTAGCCCATGGCAAATGCATAACACAATATAGAGCATAAACTAAATAGAAATAATCATATAGCATAACATAAGCGTAAGTATAGGATATCATAAACATAATCGGAGACTACAAATCAAATAGCTAAGTATTTATACATTATGTTTGAAAGTCTCTACTCATAAGATGAGCTGATGGGATAACACCCCCAACTAGCTCCACTGTGTCTGAAAACTAAAACACATGAAAAGAGCATGCATCAAAATTGATGTCCTCAGATGATGAGGACTCACCAAAACTTGCTGAAGCTGGGGTAGAATAGAACCTAGCGCTGGGGTTGAGACTGGTCACCTGAACCTATATCATGAGACAATACAGAGCAAACGTATGCAATCAGTACTTTGAATGTACTGAGTATGTAGTATAAGTAAAACATGATAATAAGGAAACATGCAATAAATCAAAATCACGAGATAGTAATAAACATGAGTTGTTCATCACAAACTTGAGCATAATGACCCAATGTTTGAAAGTAAAATCACAAGGCTTAACATGTTTGAAGTCATAAGTAAAATCTCATAGACTGATCAATGGGTAAAAATACTTTAAAATATGATATCATAAATCCTTAATATGAACAACTTAAAACATGAGGAATAATGGGAGATTCTCATAACTGACATACTCGATGTGAGCATACCTAGAGCCCAACCTGTTATCCCTGGTTGGTAGGGTGTTCATAACTACAAATTCATGGTGACCATACCAAGTTTGGAAGGATATATTTGGAATGTCACTCTCCCTAACCCTGAGCTGGTGATAGCCGAATCTGAGATCTATCTTCGGAAAGCACTTATCACCTTGAAGTTGGTCAAACAAGTCATCAATCCTGATGAGGTGGTACTTATTCTTAATTATGACCTTGTTCAAATAACGATAGTCGATGCACATCCTGAGAGAACCATCTTTCTTCCAAACAAGAAAGAGTGAAGCACCTAATGGGATTAGGCCTGATGAAACCCTTATCTAAGATATCCTTCAACTCCTTTAGCTCGGCTGAAGCCATTTTTTAAGGAGGAATGGATATGGACTTATTATCAGGGAGAAGGTCGATACCAAAGTCAATCTCCCACTCAGAAGGGACTGCTGGTAGATCATCTAGGAACACCTCCACATATTCACATACCACTGAGACTAACTGAAGTGTCGGGGTTTTAGACTTAGAATCTTTAACCCAAGCTAAATGGTATACACAACCCTTAGAGATAATCGTCTTGGACTTAAGATAGGAAATAAAGCAACCTACAGGCATAGGTGAACTACCCTTCCGCTCTAGGACTAGCTCACTCAGAAATCAAAATTCTACTGACCAAGTTCTATAATTGATCGAGGCATAACATGAATACAACCAATCCATACCAAAAATAACATCAAAACCTATCATATCTAACTCTACTAAGTCGACTGAGGTGTCCTTTTGAAGAACTGTAATAGGGAAATTTCAGTATACCCTCCGTGCCTACTGACTCACCGACATGAATAGAGACTGAGGTATTCTTTTTAAGAACTGTAATAGGGAAATTTGCACCAAAGTTGGTGCTATGGGTGGCGTGGCATGCCAGGTCCTTAACTTCAGAAGAATATTTGATCAACACCTTAGCGAGATGAGTGGCGTGACGCGCTAGGAGCATTTCAGACTTAGGAAATTTTTCCAACACTCTGGTGCATTGAGTGGCATGGCATTCCTAAAGGGTCCGGAGGCTCAAAAACATGACTAACACTTTGGCGCATTAGCTGGCATGGGGTGCCTAGAGCAAAACTTCAGAATAATTTTGAGCCAAACCTGGCGCATTGGATGGTGTGACCTGCTAGGCCCATTTCGGGATGAATTTTGCTAATTTTGAAGCTAATTACTTGAGAGTGTCGTTTGAGTCCTTGCTTATAAATATAAAATCTAGGTCATTTGTTAACTTTATTAGATCATATTTTTTTATCGTATTGATTAGTTTGTGCGCAGTTCTTGAAGGAAGAGACAAGTTCATTTTCTAGGTTTCTTCTTTAACTCTTGTTTTTATTTAAATGATGAATTCTCTAGTTTTCAACTTGAACATGAGGGGATAAACTCCTATTCTAGGGTTTTGACCATAGCTAATGGTTGATATTTGATACTTTGGTTATGCTAGTATTGATTCTTCTTAAAGGTTGTTTATTCTTACTTATGTTAATTGCTTATTCATCAGATTAATCACCTTAAGAATAAATCTGTTGACTTTTGGTTGAACTCGGCAGAGGAAACTAAAAGGGTTAAAAGTAAGGATAGGACAGGTATTCAAAGACTCTTGTTAGACTGAGATCAAGATAAAAGTTGTCGTTGAGGATAGAAATATAGCCTTCAACTTTGTTTAGTTGAGTACAAGTAGCAAAAACCATTGTCTCATGCTTCTCCTGCGACCTAGGGATATAGGCGTATGGTTCATGGGATAGTTCTAGGTTATTCGGAAGAATGACAAGAAATGAGATAGTAACTTGCAAGTAGAAATCTTAGGAAGAATTAATCTAGCGTATTCAAGTCTTGAAAACTCAACTTAAAGTGAAAGTTCCATTACCCTGGATTCTTATCATCATTTGAATTACAAATACTTTTGAAATGATTTTAGCTCATTAATTAATTTACATTTCAAGTTTAGTAGTATAACATTCAAACCTGTCACGCCCCACCTTGGGAGGCATGACTGGCACCTAATGCCAACCTGTGACCTGGATTGACCTGGCTAGGCATAGGATCCTCTGGTGCCTACCGGCAACTCAAAATCAAGAAAATAACGAGCTATATCTCGACTATAAACATATCCTCGGGCCAACAGGGCCACACAAAACCTATGAACGAAAACAGCTAACCCAACAACCAGACAATAAAAGGGATCCTATGCGGGATGACAAGACCACCATGTTGTCTAGCTGTAACTGAAGGAAAACGGGCAATCACACAAACTATAGCCGACAAGGCTGCTAACTAATAGGTAAACTAGACCCTACACGACCATCACATGAAATACACCTACATAGGCCCCACACTGCTAACAACAACTGATAATTGAATGATGGTAGCCTGCAAGCCTCTTAGAGTGGAAGAATGGTCGGGACAGGGCCCCATCCTACCCACAAGCTGCATAACAAAAGAACAAACCTTCTCTAACTATCAACTCCGGAGGAAAGGAGCTGACTGTGCTATCGAATCTGACTGGTAGCTAGGAAGGTCCTGGATCGTGTCTAACCGTACATGTAGGAAAGTAATGCAGTGCCCTAAAGATGGGCGTCAGTATAATATGTACATAATATGTACGACAGTAAAATAATAACTGAATGAAAGTTGGTAAAGCTGAAGTAATCAAGGAGAAAGATAAGAATTTAACCTGAGTAGTCTCACAATCTGAAAAACATAACTAACAAGTATATATACAAACAAGAACCTAAAAGGGCCCCCATAAGCCTGGAAGGTACAACCAACACAGAATAGCCTACCTGGGCCCCAATAAACCCCGTCAAGTGCAAATAATGCACACTCCTCCTATCTGGCTACTAAAGGTTCGTAAGCATACTGTAACTCAGGAATACTCGTCCTTTGAAGTTGTATCCATGCCTGATAGGCTCCTGTAGCTATGTCTGTGTCTGAGCCATCTGGGCTCCTATAACTGGACCCCGAGCCTTCACTCGTCTGAGGGTCATGGTGTCACTGAGGCATAGAGGAGTCTTGAGGTAACTAGACCTCAATATGACCCTCACGGCCTCAACCTGGTCCCTTCGGACATCATGTTGCCCCTGCGAGCGTATGGGTATCTCTATGCGGCCCTCACGGCCTCAATCTGGTCCCTACAGACATTATATTACTCTTGCAAGCATTTGGGTAGCCTAATACGTCCCTCACGACCTCAATCTGGTCTCTTCGGACATCATACTACTCCTGCGAGCACAGCCCTATAGGCAACAATACATCAAACAACCTAAACATCGTATGCAAAAACCAAGCTAACTAGGGTTAACTCTAGCGAAGGTTATTATGTCATCGATGTCGTCTCAATTTTATTTGTAGCAGCTAAACACAATAGGCTCGCTCTGGATTAATATCGATAAAAAGGTCGTACTAACTCTACGACAAACGTAACTTGCCAAAAAGGATAGCCTTAACATACCTTATTCGATGATTTTTGGGCGCTCGAACAATTCTAACCTGAAGTCAGTAATTTCACCAATTTGCAGGCCTCACGCTGAGAAAATGAGGCTATTTCAATACTAACAATCGACAATTCACAATATCTTTTAATGGAATTAACTATAACTTCAACTTCAATTTAATTCAATCGGAAACTCGCCAATTCTTGAGAATTTATAAGGTAGAATAGCTTACCTACTGCCTGTAGCCTCTTAGAACTCAATTCAAAGTAAATTCGGCAACCTTTACTCCGCGGGGTTCCGTCTTACCGAGCAACTTTTCATGAAATAACTCCGCATTGATGCTTTTCGCGGGCCTATAACTTGTTACCCGAAGTTAATTTGAGTTTAGATGGCATTTGATGGTGTAATACAAAATAAATTTGGTGAACAATCGCGTGGGTGATTTGTTTTTTCGAGGGTAACTTTAGTATAATGAATCATAGTTGGCAAGGGAGGCTTATATAAGTAATTGGGCGGTGGAAGGCGGTGTGCGATGCGCCCCCCATCGCGTTGCACTAGAGGCGCGTGGTGTCAGTACCTACGCCAATGCAGGCCGAGCGGTGCAGTGCCCAACGCAATGACCTCCTGGTCTCGGCCTCCCGTCCGTTAAACGTTGAGCTCACGTGATCACCCCCTGAGCCTTTTCACAGGTGTCTGGTATGCTATAATTCTCAATATACTATGCACACTATAGTATAGCTATGAAGATTTACGGGGTGTAACATCATCCCCCCTTAGGAATATTCATCCTCGAATGTAGTCTTTAAGCTAAAAAAACTCAACTTCTTTAACTATTGCAAAAAAATTTCGACAGAGTCTCCTCTGTAATATGGACTATCCGAAAACCTGAACAGCAGAAAATTCCAACATAGGCGTCTCACAGGACACTATAACCAACTGTCCCAAAACATAAACATGAATAACTAAACAACATTAGTAATATGAGGAACAAAATAATATCTGAACAATAATCTCACCTCCACCGTATACTCAGGATCAGGTCTGGAATAAGTGAGGATATTTAGCCCTCATGTCATCCTCAGCTTCCCAGGTCATTTCCTGTATATTTTTGTTCCTCCATAAAACTTCACTGGAGGCTATAACTTTAGTCCTTAATCTATGAAACTTGCCAATCTAGTGTAGCAACTGGAACCTCTTTGTAGGCTAACTCCTTAGTAACTTGAGCGTCCTCCATTGGAATAACCCGGGAGGGGTCCCCTATGCACTTTCACAACATGGACATGTGAAAGACTGGATGGATAGATTCTAGCTCTGGAGGCAACTCTAGCTCATATGCTACTTGGCCTATCCTTAGGAGGATCCTATACGGACCAATGAACCTAAGGCTATACTTTCCCTTCTTAACAAACCTCATCACGCCCTTCATCGGTGAAACTTTGAGGAACACCCAATCATTAACCTTGAATTCCAAGTCTCTAGGACGCACATCGGAGTAGGACTTCTTACAACTCTGGGTTGTCAGCAAGGTCTCTCTAATTATTTCTACTCTCTCTTATGACTGGTGGATCATATCAAGTCTGACTAGCCCTACCTCTCATACCTCAAACCATCCGATTGGGGACCTGCATTTTCACCCTTATAATGCCTTATAAGGCGCCATCTGAATTGCAGAATGATAACTGTTATTATATGAAAATTCAATAAGGTGTAAATGCTCATCCCAGCTTCCTTCGAAATATAGCACACACGCCCATAATATATCCTCGAGCGTTTGAATTGTGCACTCTGCCTGACCGTCCGTCTAAGGATAGAATGCTATACTCAGATTAACCTATGTCCCCAAGCCTTTCTGAAACGACTGCCAGATTCTAGCTGTAAATTGTGCTCCTCTGTCAGAAATAATAGATGCTAGGACATCATGCAGTCGGACTATCTCTTTAATGTATAATTCGGCGTAATCTTCAGCTGAGAAAGTAGTCCGGATTGGTAGGAAGTGACGTGATTTCCTCAACCTATGGACAATAACCCAAATAGAGTCAAATTTTTGTCTGGTATGGGGTAACCCGGTCACAAAGTCCATATTAACTACCTCCCACTTCCACATAGGCACCTCTATATCCTGAGTCAAGCCGTCAGGTTTCTGATGTTCAGCCTTTACCTGCTGGCAATTAGGACACCATGCTACGAATTCGGCTACACCTTTCTTCATTCCAGGCCACCAATATATCTCTTTTATGCTATGGTATATTGTTATCAAACCCGAATGTAGAGAGTAACGAGAGTAATGTACCTCTGCCATGATCTGCTGGTGGAGCCCCGTTACATCTGGAACGTGGAGGCGACCTCTGAATCTCAGGACTCCATCCTCCGCTTAACTCAAAGGATGTTAATTCCCCTTACTGAACTTTATTTCTGAGCTGTACTATATTAGAGTCCTCGTACTGCCACCCTTTTACCTCTACAACTAGGGATGATACTATTGTATTTTGAATTATAGCCCCATTATCCTTTGAATTGACTACCCAGACTGCTAAGATGGCTACCCAGTGCAATTCCCGAGCCATTTCCAGTTTTTCTGGCCTCAAATGTGTTAAGCTTCACATGGATTTGCAGCTAAGGGCATCAGCTACGATATTAGCCTTCCCTGGGTGATATAAAATGTTCATATCATAGTCTTTCAACAGTTCTAGCCAACAACGCTATGGCAAATTCAGCTCTTTTTGTGAGAAAATGTACTGGAGGCTTTTATGATCAGTAAAAATATCCACGTGCACGCCATATAAATAATGTCTCCATATTTTTAAGGCATGCATCAATGCAGCTAACTCCAAATCATGGGTGGGGTAATTCTTTTCATGCTTTGTGAGCGGCCTTGAAGCATCAGGATGCACCCTAACCCAATGCATGAAGTGTCACAGTAGACAGCATAACCCTCTGAACCCTCTGGTAAGGCTAATACTGGTGCAGGTGTCAAATTATTTTTCAATTCTTGGAAACTCCGCTCACAAGCCTCGGTCTAGTGGAATTTGGCTGCTTTCTAAGTCAACCTGGTCAATGACGCTGATAGGGTAGAAAATCCTTCCACAAACATTCGGTAATACCCGGCTAATCCTAGGAAACTGCGAACCTCTGTTGGAGTTGTAGGTCTAGGCCATATCTTTACTGCCTCAATTTTCTGCGAATAAACCTGAATACCCGCATCTCATACAATGTGGCCCAAGAAACCTATAGAATTTAACTAGTACTCACATTTAGAAAACTTTGCATATAGCTGGCGGTCTATGAGGATCTGAAGTACTGTTCGTAAATGATCTCCGTGTTCCGCTTCTAAGCGGGACTACACCAGAATATTGTCAATGGACACTATCACGAACAGATCTAAGTATGGCTTGAAGATATTATTCATTAGGTCTATGAACACTTCTGGTGCATTTTTCAACCTGAAGGACATAACTAGAAACTCAAAATGACCATACCTGGTCCTGAAAGCTGTCTTCGGGATATCTTTCTCTCGAACTCGAACCTGGTGGTACCCGGATCTCAAATCAATTTTGGAAAAATATTTTTCCCCTTACAGTTAATCGAATAAATCATCTATCCTTGGAAGAGGGTATTTATTCTTTATGGTAACTTTATTCAACTGTTTATAATCTATACACATGCTTAGGGAACCATCTTTCTTTCTTACAAACAGAACTAGCGCATCCCACGGCGAAGTACTGGGCCTGATATAGCTCTTTTCTAACAAGTCTTTTTGTTGTTCTTTCAATTCTTTCAACTCAGCGGGAGCCATGCAATACGGAGGGATGGATATAGGTTGAGTGCCTGGTAGCAAGTCTATGGAAAAATCAATTTCACACTCTGGGGGATACCTGGAAGCTCATTTGGAAACACATCTGGAAACTCACTAACCGCTGGGATAGACTGAAGAGTCAGGGATTCTTCTTGCATATCCCGAACCCTAACTGTATGATAAATATAGCCTTTCACTATCAATTTTCTTGCCCAAAGATAGGATATGAACCAACCTTTTGGCGTAGCTGCATTACCTTTCAACTATTGTACTAACTCCACTGGAAAACAAAATTGAACAGTTATGGTCCAACACTCTACAGTGGCGTAACAGGATGCCAGCCAATCCATACCAATAATTACATCAAAATCAATCATTTCCAGCTCCACTAAATCTGCCAAAGTTTGGCGACCAATAATCTCTACTGTACAACCCCGATAAATTCTTTTCACAATAATGGAGTCACCGACGGGTGTAGACACTGAAAAAGGTCGCTGAAGTAACTCTGGTGTTATATCAAACATTTGGGCCAGTAGTGGAGTAACATATGACAGAGTGGAACCTGGATCTATTAGAGCATAAACTAAGTGAGAGCAAACATCCAGCATACCTGTCATAACTTTGGGTGATGACTCTGACTCCTGTCATCTCGGCAGTGCATACATGCGATCCTGATCACTACCTAAACTAGAATCCCATGGTCTACCTCGGCCTTTGCCACCTGGAGCTGAAGGCCTGCGCCCTGCAGAAGGTGTTGGGGCATATGAACCTGCTGAGGATCTATTTTGCTGATCCCGATAGCCCTGTTGTCTAGTCGGACAATCCCTCATTATATGTCCCTCCTGTCCAAAGGAATAACAGGCGGTGTAACCATACCTGCACCTCCCCAGATGTGGCCTATGACAGGTATTACAACGTGGTACTGCTGGTCCCATCTGAGCTGGCCCCCTCTGCTGTGTGAGCCTGACACTCGTCAACTTTCACCGGGACCTAACTGTCCATGATGATCTGATTTGTTGTCGTGCTACTGCTGAAACGGGGGCCTAGGTAGCCTACCTGATAAACGAGGCCTGGGCCCACCCTGAAAGTGTGCAGGTCTAGCCCTCCGATGCTGCTCCTAACCTACCCTATCAATCGCATACTAAAGTTGTCTGAGTTCCTCTATATTCTGAGAAAAGGCCTGAATCCGTAAGATATTCATATCCTCCCGCAGTGTGGCTGTGATACAAGCTTCCACATATTCTAGCACAAGTCCATAATGAATCGGTGTTTGGCTTGCATGGTATCAACAAATGTAGGCGCATATCTAGCCAGGGAGTCAAATCTTAATGCATATTCTCTAACACTTATTCTACCTTGTTCAAGATGTAAAAACTACTCTACTCTGGCCTACCAGATCTCTCGGGGCAAATAGTGGCCTATGAAAGCTTCAGAGAAGCTAGGCCACGTAGGTGGGGGTGCATCTCTGCCTTGGAATCTTTCCCAACTCTCGTACCATAAAACTGCTACCTCTCGCAATCGAAATATTGCTAACTCAACTGATTCTGTGGATGAGGCATGCATGACCCTGCATATCCTCTGCAGCTGGTCTATGATGTTCAGGGGGTCCTCTCTACGGTCTGTACCTATAAATTGCGGGGGACTCAAAGTAAGGAACTTGCGGACTCTAGAACTCCCGGGCCCCTCAATGGGCTCAACAACAGCTGTTACTACTAGTTGAGGATGATGCTAGGCAGCCATCATCTTGACCAACACGTATAATGCACCCCTGAGCTCCTGAACGATGGCACAGGAATGGCTAGGGGTGGTACTGGTATATCCGTTGTCCTAGAGGGCTCCTGGTGTGACGGTGAGTGCTGGGGAGATCGAGGTAATGTCTCCCTGTCGCCTTTAGACCGGGCTAACTCTAACTGGGGCCCCCTACTAGTGCCCTCTCCTACCGCAACATCCAACTCGCGACCAGTCATGGTCTATTGTGCGTCAGATATTTCTCTGTAAATAAGTAGAATAACGTAAGCTTAGGGAGTTACCCTGTACAACACAACTCTATAGCACGACTGGAGGAGAAAGAAGATTAACCACACTATTATGCCTCGTAGCCTCCATTCTATAGAATGTGGTGCACGACAAACCAATAGGCAAGATCCACTCGACACGTCTTCTAGACTCACTAAGATACGACCTGTTTTGATACCAAGTTTGTCACGCGCCGCCTTGGGAGGCATGACTGGTACCTAATGCCAACCTGGTACCTGGACTGACCTAGCTAGGCATAGGCACCTCTAGTGCCTATCGGCAAATAAAAATAATGAAAACAATGAGCTATATCTCAGCTGTAAATACAGCCTCGGGCCAACAGGGTCACGCAACACCTGTGAAAGAAAACAACTAACCCAACAACCAGATGATAAAATAGATCCTATGCGGACCAACAAGACCACCATGCTTTCTAGTTATAACTGAAGGAAAATAGGCAATTACACAAACTATAGCCTACAAGGCTGCTAACTAATAGCTAAATTAGGCTCCACACAGCCATCATGCGAAATAAACATACATAGGCCCCACATGGCCAACAACAACTGATAACTGAACAATTGTAGCTTGCAAGCCTCTATGAGTGGAATAATGATTGGGACAAGGCCCTTGCCTACCCAAAAGCTGCACAACAAAAGAACAAACCTTCTCTAATTATCAACTCTGGAGGAAAGGAGCTGATTGTGCTATCGACTCTAACTGGAAGCATGGAAGGTCCAAGATTGCGTCTAACCATACCAGAAGGCAAGTAATGCAGCGCTCCAAATATGGGCATTAGTAAAATATGTACCAAATATGTAAGGCAGTAAAATAATAACTGAATGAAAGCTGGTAAAGATGAAGTAATCAAGGAGAAGGATAAGAATTTAACTTGAGTAGTCTCACAATTTGGAAAACATAACTAACAAGTATATGTAGAAACAAGAACCTAACCAGGCCCCCATAAGCTTGGAAGGTACAACCAACACAGAATAGCCTACCTGGGTCCCCATAAGCCCCGACAAGTGCAAGTAATGCATGCTCCTCCTATTTGGATACTATAGTTTCGTAATCATACTGCAACTATGGAATACTCATCCTATGAAGTTGTATCCAAGCCTGATAGGCTCCTGTAGCTGTATCTGTGTCTGAGCCATCTGGGCTCTTGTAACTGGACCCCGAGCATTCGCTCGTCTGAAGGTCATGGTGTCACTGCGGCATAGAGGAGTATGGAGGTAATAGACCTCAATATGGCCCTCACAGCTTCAACTTGGTCCCTTTGGACATCATGTTGCTACTGCGAGCGTATGGGTATCTCAATGTGGCCCTCACGGTCTCAATATGGTCCCTGAGGACATTATATTACTCTTGCGAGCATTTGGGTAACCCAATACGGCCCTCACAGCCTTAATCTGGTCCTTTCAGACATCATAGATCTGCTCAAGGACCTACTAGTTTTGGTAAATATCTAATGTGTTCCCCGATCGAAGAAGTCATTTTTTGAGGAGAAACTATGCATTTTTGGGATCTCCGTGCTCCATGGTTAGATCCTCTAAGGGGTCCAAATGGGTTAGAATTGAGTAGGTTGAAAAAAGACCAAATCAAAAAAATTGGGTGCTATCATAAAGCTTTGTATCGGCTAAGTTCACGAGTTCCTGCGAGCATATCCCTATAGTCAAACGAATATCCAACATCCCAAACATCGTATGCAAAAACCAAGCTAACTAGGGTTAACTCTAGAGAGGGTTACTATGTCATTGTTGTCGTCTCAATTCTATTTGTAGTAGCTGACTATAATAGGCTCACTTTTGAGTACTATAGATAAAAAGGTCGTACTAACTTTACCACGAACATAACTTTCCAAAAAGGATAGCCTTAACATACCTTATTCGATGATTTCTGGGCGCTCGAACAATTCCAACCTGAAGTAAGTAATTTCACCAATTTACAGCCCTCACACTGAGAAAACGAGGTTATTTCAATACTTACAATTGGAAATTTACAATATCTTTTAATGGAATTAACTATAACTTCAACTTCGATTTAATTCAACCGAAAACTCATCAATTCTCGAGAATTTAGAAGGTAGAATTGCTTACCTACTGCCTGTAGTCGCTTAGGACTCAATTTAAAGTAAATTCGGCAACCTTTACTCGGCAGGGTTCCGGCTCACCGAGAGAATTTTTATGAATTAAATCCGCAACGATTCTTCTCGCGGGCCTAGAACTCACTAGTTTGTATGGCGTTTGATAGATTAATTCGAATGAAATTTGGTAAAAATCGCGTGGGTGATCTATTTTGACCGAGGGGAACTTTAGTATATGGAATCATAGTTGTTAAGGGAGGCTTATATAAGTAATTGGGCGGTGGCAGAGGGTGTGCAGTGTGCCCCCATCGTGCTGCATCAGAGGCGCGATGCGCCAGTGCCTACACCAAGGCAGGCCATGCGGCGCTACGCCCAGCCCGCCGGCTTCCTGGTCTCGGCCTCCCATTTGTTAAACGATGCGCTCACGTGATCACCCCCTGAGCCTTTTCCCGGGTTTGTGGTATGCTATAATTCTCAATATACTATGCACACGACAGTCGTACTATGAAGATTTACGGGGTTTAACAAATCCATTCCCTATTTTTACCTATGTTTGTTAGAGTAGTGAAATAAAGTGTTAACCTTAAACGATTAATCTTACAAGTCTCTGAGGGATCGATAATTGGGACTTCACTGTCTTATATTACTTGACAACCACATTTGCTTGCATGCACTTCGACGACATCAAGTGTTTGCCGCCGTTGTTGAGGTCTTGAAGATTGATTAATCATTTTTAGGTTAGGATTTTTATTCTGTTATTCTATATTTTACAGCTTGTTTGTTGGTTGTGAAGTTTACAGGTGTTGTGTGCTTAATGTATGCAAACTATGACAAGTCAGGGACCACCCTTGGACTATTTTAATC
This sequence comes from Datura stramonium, assembly GCA_018107945.1. Lineage (NCBI taxonomy): Eukaryota > Viridiplantae > Streptophyta > Magnoliopsida > Solanales > Solanaceae > Datura > Datura stramonium. The sequence goes on along the minus strand of JACEIK010000530.1, from coordinate 406,487 downwards.
CAGAAATTGGGAGTACCTTTCACAGGTTAGCTATGGAGAGTAACAAGCAAGCACAGGACAACAACTAGGAGAGCGTTCCAATGCTTAACTTTTCTAGGCTGAACTTTGAGGACACTTACAAAGAGATCATCAAGCCGGCCATAAAAAGAAACTTTGAGTTGAAGGAAGGGATCGTGCGGTTGGTCCAAAATACTTGTCAATATCAGGACAAGCCACACGAGGATCCTCACAGACATCTAATGACATTCGTGGAGCTGAGTGAGAACTTTCACTATCAGAACATGTCAGATGAGTATGTTAAGCTTCCATTGTTTCCATTCTCATTGATTGGTGAAGCCAAGGAATGGCTTTAAAATAGCCAGCAGGTTCCATCACCACTTGTGAGGTTCTTTCCAACAAATTTATAAATAGGTTTTTCTCTTTGAGGAGAACAAAAGAGCTGAGAGGGAAGATCTCCGATTTTGTGCAGAAAGATAGTGAGACCTTAGCTAAGGCATGGGAACGGTACAAGGGTTATTTGAGAGATTTCCTACACAAAATGCAACTGAAGGAGATTATGGGGCACAATTTTATAGAGGGGCTAAAACTAGAGTCAAAGATCTTACTTAATGCTACCACAAAGGGACAAATTTTATCCAAGAGCTATGATGAGATAAAGGCTCTTTTTAATCTCATGTTAATAGGGAGTCAAGGCATCAGGACTCAAGTAGAGGGTTCACAGTAGCCAAAGTGCTAAGAAATCTCGAGGTAGATGGTGTAGAAGCAATCCGAGCAGATATTAGCAAGCTTGTGACCACATCAACAGGAAGGCAGGTTCAGCAGGTTCACCAGGTCCAGACTCCACCACCATCTGTGAGATGTGTGGAGAATGCCACACTTATTCAGGTTGTCTACTAGACCTAGAGTCTATTTATTTTGTGAGACAACAAGGTCGTGGTGGAGGTTTTGTAGGTAACAATTACAACCAGGGGTACAGGAATGCAGCAAATCCCTCACAGAGAGGAAATCAGAACTTCCAAAGACCCCATAACAACTATCCAAGACCTCAGGGCCAACAACTTAGCAATTCAATAGAGGAGACGATGAAGTAGTGGATGGTTCAACAGACTTAGGTGGTTAATGAGATGTAGAAGTCCATCCACAAGCTGGAAAGACATATAGGGAAATTGGCCCTTCAGCAGACTAACAGACCGCAAGGGGCACTTCCGAGTAAAACCGAGAGGAACCCCAAGGAAAATGTGAGCAAATTTCTTTGCGTAGTGGAAAAGAGCTGGTGATGTGATCCCTAGAGGTAAGAAAGTAGATGCAGAGCAGGTTGTGACATCCAGGTAGAAGGTTTGTGAGTCAAGTAACGCACAGCCGAAACTAGTAGAAGCTAGACCACCCCCTCCATTACCACAAAGGTTTTGAGAAGCAGAAGGAGGACACAACTTACAAGAAATTTCTTGATGTGTTGAAGCAGGTACATGTTAACTTATCGTTGGTGGATCTTTTGTAGGATGTTTTGATGTACGCTAAGTATCTATAGGATATTGTGGTAAACAAGAGGAGGCTTATAGAGTTTGAGACTGTGGCTCTCACAGTGCAGAACAAAATTCCAAAGAAGCTGAAAGACCCCGAGAGCTTCACCATTTTAATGGTTATTAGGAGAAAAGAAGTTGGCTTAGCACTATGTAACTTGGGTGCAAGCATTAGTCTTATGCCCGCATCCTTATTCAAAATCTTGGTTTTAGGTGAACCACGTCCTACCACAGTAAGATTGTAGCTTGTCGACGGGTCTCTTTCTTATCATAATGGAATCATATAGGATGTCTTGATCAAGGTGGGACCTTTCATATTACCAGTGGACCTCATAATCCTAGATTACGAAGCAGATGCAGTATTTTCCCTCATTTTGGAGAGTGGATTCTCAGCCACCGCCGATGAAGTAATAAAGGTGAAATCGGGTAAGATGTCAATGATTGTGGATGGTCAGGAAGCAGTCTTTGATGTGTTCAAGGCAGAAAGGTTTCCACCCCATTATTAGAACTTTAAAATGATACCAATGGTAGAGCCTAGAGGGTATAAGCAAGTGGCTGAACAACATGTTTTGCACGGAAGCTTAGCAAGTCAGGATACTAATCATCTCACTAGAGTGGAGTGAAAAGTCTTGTATCATGCTGTGACATTAAATCAGGCACTGTACAGGAAGTAACCCGTGAATGTCATTCCATGACTATAAAAAAGCCGCTTGGTGGGAGGCAACCCATCTTTTTAACATTTTTTTGGTTTTGTACAGACAAACAGGGCTTTAAAGAAAAAAGAGTAGGTAAAATAAGTTAAAAAAATTCTAATTCATGGGCGAATACCTAGCGTGGGGCGCCAGTTATGAAAAAAATTCAGGTTGGTGCATTGGACGAAAAAAAATTTCTAAGTGTCTGGCGAGGTGGCTGGCGCGCCATGCCAAGTGTGTGTTGGACGAAAATTTTTTGGTCCATGACTCAATATTTGACCCAAGGACCTTAAAATAACTAAAAACCCATGCATCACACCTTTATTTTAAATCCCCATTCATCTTCTCTCACTAAAAGTTAAAAGTAAAAAAGGAAAATAAAATTCTCTCTCCTCCCCTACATGTTGTTCTACTTCAGATTGATCAATGATGTTGGGCATATTCTTATTTCTATTTGCCATGTTTTTACCCATCTTTTACCTTGTTTTGAGTTCATAATACTTATGAAATGCATGAATTCATGTTTATATGTGTCTTGTGAGCTAACAAATGTTTTTGGACATTTTGAGTAGGAAACCAAGGAAAAGGAACTGAAAAATGACCCAAGTTGTAAAGAAAGAAGAGTTCGCAAAAATTGTCCTGGTGAGATGACTGGCGTGGCTCACTAACCTCAAAACATCAGAGAAAGTTTCACCAAAATTGGTGCTATGGGTGGCGTGGCGCGTCAAGTCCTTAACTACAGAAGAAAATTTGATCAACACCTAGGCAAGATGAGTGGCGTGGCGCGCTAGGAGCATTCTAGACATAGGATATTTTTCCAACACTCAGGTGCATTGAGTGGTGTGGCATGCCAAAAGGATCCAAAGGCTCAGAATTTTACTAACACCTTGGTGCATTGGCTGGCGTGGGGCACCCGGAGCAAAACATCAAAAGAAATTGGAGCCAAACCTAGCGCATTAGATGGCGCGTGTCACGACCCGAGAGTACACTCGGATCATAGAAATGGGACAAGGAGCCCCGAGAGACCCCAAGACAAGCCATGGCATGAGCATATAACTAATTCCTTCACATGAGGCGGAAAGCTTAACATAATAATAATGAACTAACTGAAAATCATAACATGAGTTATAAGAAAAAACAATACATGATCCAAACATAAATGGATGAATACAACAAATAGGTCGAGCTCAATATATACGAGTGTTATTCCATGAAATAACTCGAATTTTAAATCATTCACGGTTGAAGGGACAAAACACAAACTAACCCCAACATTTCTGAAAACAAAAAAATAGACACGATCTAAACATGAAGCCCTCGAACCGTGAGGACTCACCACTGAAAGCTGAGCGGAATTGAGAGCAAGCTAAGAGCGATGTTGAACCTGCGAATCGGATCCTGAAAATATGCGGGTCAGTACTTGGAAGGCACCGAGTATGTAAAGTATGCAAAACAATACTTAAAAACATAAAAGTTATAGAAGTGGGGACATCATGATCATAAGACTGAAATAGTAAGTATATCGTAAGGCTCAAGATTTCCAAAATATTCGTAATCCTGTCATAGTCGTAACATGTGAGAAAAACATTTCATAAAACATACTTGAGCCAAAAGAACATAATCATACATGCATTAAAACCATGAGGAACAATGGGAGATTTCTACAACCGACATACCCCATATGAGCACACATGGTGCCCGACCTGTAAACCTAGTCGGGAGGTCGTTCATACCTTTCTAAGGGTATGAACCAAGAAAAACGTTATATCACTCATGAAGGCCCCGTAGGGCATAGGGGACAGTCACTAAGGAGGTCCCAAGCATAACCCACGGTGGCACATAGTTCTGAGATTCGGGGCGTAACCTAGGCCCTGAACCTACTCGGTGTTAAGTACTACTCCCAAAACATGCAACGTTCTCATATAAATTCATACATGATATGCATGGCTAGTTAAATCGTGAGAATCATATCATGCTTGAGAATTCATAATACTAGCCATGGAATTGGGCCTGTGAATCGGCCAAAATCATAGTTCATAAATCATAAGCGACATGTAGGCATTGCCAATAATTTCAATCATGCTTGAAATACTTAAATTTATGGGAACATGATCATAATAACATGAGTAGTTGAATACATGCTTAAAATTCAAAAGTTCGTATTATTCTTGCGAAATAATCATGACCATGAACTTTACTAAAAATTTCTCATGATTGGGAATCTATACTATAAAGGGGGTTAAATCATAAAAAAATATTGAATAAATAAGTAAAATATTCTCAAATATATTTGAAATTCATAAGTTAGGTATACCACAACAAGCTCATTTAAAATTTTAAGGAATCATGCAATTTGATAAAGACCCATAAAGTTTAGGTAACTTCAAATATAGAATTAGGGAGAAAGTGGGCATGGGTAGGGACTAAACTACCCATTCACAACCCCACATACCTAGAATTACGTGATTCTTAACTCCCTTGAAAAGCCCTCGGTTGAATCTTGAACAATTGAGGAATAACACTTGAAATTCCTCCTACTCCCTTCTCTAGTTCTGGCAAATGCCAAATGAGACAGCATGAATTTTTCCTCCTTAAATGACCCTGTCCTGACCTCAAAACGACGTGGTTTTGGGTCCAAAATCATAGAAAAGTCGAAATTTCTCTTAATAAAATTTCCCTGAAAAATTGTTCTGGCCCCGATCACGACTCATACAACGAGTCGTACCACGAAGTAACGACTCGTGGTTGCCTCTCGTGGTCACCTCTCCGCTTTTCAATCTTCTGAATCTTGCCACAACTCGCATACCACGACTCGTAGTAACATTCTACTTGGGCATACTATTAGTTGTGGTACCCTCCACCCATACCAAAAACGACTTAACCAACACTCTTCACCACGACTCATTGCTACATCCTACAAATCGTACCATGACCCATGAGGACTCACTCTGGCAGCACTAAAAATTTCACCAAGACTCCTAACCACGAGTCGTACCTACACGCCATGATTTGTAGGACTACTCGTGGTATGAACTCAGGCTCCCCAATTTCATCACGAATCGAGTCACGAGTCGTAGGTCCTCACCACGATTCGTACCTCAACTCGTCCTAGCGTAAAATTCCATGTTTTCTGCAGTTTTCAACTTCAACTCCCGGATCTATTCTTATCCCTTTACATGGTATTACAATATCTCCCTCTTGGAAACATTTATCCTCGAATGTAGGAAACAAGCAACAAAAAAATACAATTACCATATGCAAATACTGATCATTTAAGCCGAAAACTGGCGGAATGACCACCTTCGAAAAGAACTACATATCTGGACTGAACTCAGACATCACATACATATATCATATCATAAAAAAAACATGCACATATGAACGGAACATGAAAAACTGATTAGAGGTTTAGGGTAAAAACTGATACCTCAAACTGAAACTTGTCCAGTAGGGAACAAGTGGGGGTATTTAGCCATCATATCCGCTACAGCTTCCCACGTAGCTCCCTCAACATGCTGATTTCACCATAACACCTTTACTGAAGATACTTCCTTGTTCCTCAGCCTTCGAACCTGACGATCCAAAATTGAAACAAGAATTTCTTCATAATTGAGGCTATCCTTCATGCCAACACTTTCCAACGAAGCCACCAAGGCTGGATCTCCCATTCACTTTTTCAAGAGCGATACATGAAATACGAGATGAAGTGAAGCTAACTCTGAAGGTAACTCTAACTCATAAGCTACCTTACCTAGTCGTTTCACAATCTGGTATGGGCTAATATAGCGAGGGCTGAGTTTCATTTTCTTTCCAAATCTCATTACTCCCTTCATGGGAAATACCTTCAGACACACCCAATTGTCGATCTCGAACTCAAGCTCTCTTCTCCTCACATGCCAATAAAACTTTTGGAAACTTTGAGCTATTTTCAGCCTTTCTCTTATTAACTAAACTTTCTCCATAGCCTCATGGACTGAATTTGTACCCAGTAATGAAGCCTCACCAACTTCAAACCGCCTAATGGGAGATCTACACCTTCGCCCGTAAAGAGCGTCGAACGGTGCCATCTTAATGCTGGAGTGATAGTTGTGGTTGTAGGCAAACTCAATAAGAGGCAAATGCTCATCCCAACTACCCTTGAAGTCAATAACACAAGCTCTCAACATGTCCTCAAGAGTCTGGATAGTCCACTCTGCCTAACCATATGTTTTCGGATGAAATGTCGTGCTAAGCTTGACTTGGGTGCCAAGTCCCTTTTGAAAAGATCTCCAAAACTGAGAGGTGAACAGAGTACCTCTATTTAATGGAAAAGGGAACTCCATGCAATCTAACAATTTCTTGGATGTATAACTTAGCATAATCTTCTATTGAATCGGTGGTTTTGACTTGTAGGAAATGAGCAGCCTTGGTAAACCTGTCCACCACAACCCAAATGGAGTCATACTATCTACAAGTGCGGGGTAAACCTGTTACAAAGTCCATATTGATTTCTTCCCACTTCCAAGTAGGAATGCTTTTATCTTGGAGTAAACCCCCCTGTCTCTAATGCTTGACTTTCTGTTGTTGCCAATTCGGGCACTTAGCTACGAATTATGCAATATCCCTCTTCATGCCATTCCATGAGTAGATTTCCCGCAAGGCATGATACATTTTGGTGGCACCTGGATGGATAGAATATCTGGATCCATGAGCCTGATGCAACATCCGACTCCTCAAATCCCCCACATTCGGAACACATAAACGAACCTGGTATTGAAGCACACCATCTCCCCCCTTGGAGAAGACTTCTACCTTTTGATTTTGGACAATTTCTTTCAACTATACAAATATTGGATCTTCATCTTGTTTAGCCTTCACCTCCGTTACCAAGTACAACTTTGACCCATTCTGAACTACTACCCCACCATCGATCGAACCAACTAATCTAACTCCCAATCATGCAAGTTGATGTAACTCCTTTACCAGCTCCTTCTTTTCTTCACTCACGTGTGACACACTTTCCATAGAAAGTCTACTAAGGGCATCTGCTACCACGTTGGCCTTACTCGGGTGGTAAAGGACACTCATGTCATAGTCCTTAAGTAGCTGCAACTACCTCCATTGCCGAAGATTTAGTTCCTTCTGTGTGAACACATATTGTAAGCTCTTATGGTCCATGAATACATCTACATGAACCCCATACAAGTAGTGTCTCCAAACCATTACAGAAAATACCACCGTGGCCAACTCAAGATCATGGGTTGGGTAATTTTTCTCATTAATTTTCAGCTTTCTGGAAGCATATGCTACGACTTTCCCATGCTGCATCAATACACATCCCAGTCCGACACTCGAAGCATCACAATATACCACAAAGCCATTGGTACCCTCTGGTAAAGTCAACACCGGTGCTGAAGTGAGTTTGGCCTTCAATTCCTAGAAGCTCTTCTCGCAAGCCTCCGACCATTGGTAAACTATATCTTTGATCTCTTCTCTCCTAAGTAATTCTATATTTCTTCTAATCCGCCTCAACACAAGAACTGCTCGGAATCCATTAGATTCTTGTGATCTTGATGTGTTGAGGTTCAGGTGACGCTATTGGCTCATTTCTTTCTTATTATTTTCTTAGCTGGTTAGCCACTTTAACTATGCAATTTTGTTTATCATTTTGACTCTTCATGAACTATGGTTAAACATGTGTTTTTTGTTTGGTTTAGCATCTGTTAGATTTTACGAAAAATATCAATCCTTAAATTTATTCATGCTGCAACACCACTGTTTGTTTGCACACTACCCTTAATATCAATGCATGCATATCGTTTGGTTTTAGTCTTTAAGAAGGTATCATTTTATTCCGGGATCCATCGGAGAGTTGTCGGGAGAAGAGAAGACTATAAATTAATTTAATATTATTTTTCTTTCACCTGTTGTATTTATTTATCTACTTATTATCAACTTGTAATAATTGTAATAACGTTATAATAATATTTGATGAGCCCGCAAGTGTACGGGTCGTGCAAGTAATATAGTGGCTCTTTTTAAGAACCGGAATGTCGAACCCACAAGGACAGGACTACAGGGTGAAACC
>JACEIK010000530.1:374001-388666 GCA_018107945.1 Datura stramonium | reverse complement strand
GTACAATTTACATGAGAATGTACACACATTATTGGACAAACAAGGCAAAAGCTACACATTTGAGTATCAATTTGGCATATAAATATGCCCCTTATCAATATTAAAAGGGGTTTATGGGGGAGGGGATTGCATGCTTATTTACTATTTTCTTTTAAATTTACCAATTTTACCTAGAAATCATGCCTATAGGACTAACATATAATCTTCTATAGAGACCATGTTTATAGGAATTTAATCAATGCAAATACGTGTAGAATTTAGAAATCATGCCTATAGGATAAAAATGGACATAATTATTCTACATGTAAAATTTATTTAAATGCACGTGTTAAATCTGTTTATAAGTATCCACTTGTGACTTCTAATCTGACCGCTTCATAAAAATAAATGTAGCTGTATTTATCATTCTTGTTTAGATATCATGTCTATTGGATTAATCAATAGATAGTATTGTTGATTTGGAGCCCTGTTTAATAATTATGGCATTTAGATATTCTGTCAATGCAAATTATATTCTTGCATGTTTGAATACCATTGTTAATTTTGTATAAAATAAAATAATCAATAAGAAATTGTAATTTTAGGAAGTACTGATTATAGGAGACATTGTTATGTACTAGATATCATGGCCTATTTGAAACCCTTTTGTTGATGTTTTGTGCGAAATCCTACTTGTTTGATGTTCACCTTTTAAAGCCCCTAGGAATTTTAGACCGAAACTCCAAAATAGTAGTCCAAACGCCTCTTGGATGTTAAGATTAGGACGGGTAGGAACATGCTAGGGTGTTAGTTTTCCTTCACTTAGAGCGCTTTAGTATTAATAACTAATTAATCAGGCGGGTAGTTGGGATGTGATAGTCTGTGCTCGCTGAATAATACGAGCAATCTAAATGGTTGCGAAGTATTAATTTAGTTGCACGGGGTGATCCCATTAGGTTAAAATAACCTCCACTTTTAAGGTAGAACTACGTTCGACCTGATTCTTGTTTAAGAGGGATAAGTATGCACCTCTTCGAGGTTCGATCCTACCTTTAAAAGTTCATTTATTTTGTTATTGTTTCCTTTAACTTATTGTTCATTTGTTATTTTCCTTTACTGGTCAACCATTATTTGAATAAGTTATATTTCTTGCATTATATCATTTTGATTTTATTTATTTTAATTACAAGGTTGTTTGAAAACTTTATTATTTTGATCACTTAGTTCATTTAATTTCTTCCATATAAAAGAATTAAAAATAATTTATTTACTCGCTAGTTAATCCCCATGTAATTAATGAATCCGGAAGGGACCCACAGTTGTGGACCTCGGAAGGTGCTTAATACCTTCCTTTCGAGGTAACTTGAACCCTTACCCTACTCTGGTGACCTAGGCTGGTAAAACAGACCCTTAGTTTAGTACGGTGCCCTAACGCACCATAATTTGTTAGGTGACGACTCTTCTTTTTTCAATAATCCTTCAAGAGTTGTCACGTGTCGAGTTTCGCTTTTCGCAAGAAAAACGGGGCGCGACAGCATGAAGACTCTGTTGAGGATATATATAGGTTCTAACAATTATGGGTTTTACTATGTGGGGTTTTATACTTGTTTTCTATTATACATATTTCTTTATCATGTTTAAATCATTTCACTATTCATGGGTATTTAATTGTTGAATCCTCTTTTCTTATTTGTTTATTTTATTCTATGTTTGATTTTATTCTTTTTCCTTTTTATTATTTGTTTCCTTATGTAATTGATTGTCATCTATACTTGAACTCTTTGTTTACCAAATTATGTATTGTTGCATTCTATTATATACATTACATGTTACATATTATTGTTTCTCTAAATCATCTCATTCACACGCTTGATAACGGTTGCGTGGTTTCACGGCCGTTCAGTCTTAAATACCCATGTCGAGGAGTGCCTCGTGATTTGGTCGATCAGTGGTGAGTCAACGGTAATGAGCCTCCTCACTCTCAAGTTGTCCTCTTGGGGGACCCGTGTCTTTACCAAATCATTTCTTGTCATGCATATTCATTTGTTGCTTTGTAATTAATTTTAGTTTCATGTATACGCCTTTTCTTGTTCCCCATTATTTGTTATTTGACATGTCTATAATTGGTTGTGCATATTATTTTTATTATCATTTTTATTTGTTTTACTACTTTTAGGTGCTGCGTGATTTTGTCACATCCTCCTGCATTTGAAATCTCTTTTCTTTTTTTGAGAATGGTTGCGTGGTCACATGGACGTTCATTTTTAAAATCACCCGTGTCGGAAAATGTCTTATGGATTCATTGATCAGCGGTGCGTCGATGTCCATAAGTTTTTCCACTCTCGACTTGTCCATTCGAGAGAACCGTATCTATACCCACTGATAGTTAAATCCTGCATGCATTTTTGTTTTGTTTTTTTAGAATAAGTTGTTTTTAATATCTGACCTTTTTCCTTATGTCCTTTATTTATTTCCTTATTTAAAATATTTCTTTTACTTGATTAATCTATGTTTCCATGTTTGATTCCCTTCAATCATTTCTTGATTTGTTTCCTGAAATAAGTTATTTTCTTCCATGTTTAAAATATTTCTTTTACATGATTAATCCGTTTGTTTAATTCATCTATGTGTTTCCTTGTTAAGGTTTGATTTTTTTTTCCGTCCATTTTTATATTTATTGGCTTCTTAATTGCTTATGTGTTACTACTTTTAATTATGTGCCAATTGTTATATAGTTGCATATAATTGTCATTCCGCTCATACTTCTCCCACTTGGGAACCTCTTACTATCACACACTGAACACACGAGTTGTGCTTTGCACTTCTCCAAATTTCTTTAAAACATCCATTTAGAGAGTTGGCATATACGTTGGGTGAATGGATAGTTTTACTACCATGCGACCACGTTCCTTCTCGCATAAGAAATATTTTAGTCAGTGTCCACCCCACTCTTAGAAATCTATGTTAAATCATGCATTCATTATCCTTAGGAGGTCTTGATACCATCCGTGTATTAAGACCATTAGTTTGACTTTTTCCAAAGTCCAAAGAGATCTATAATCTCGAAAAGGACATGAGAAGTTTGACTGGGGATGCCCTAAGCTGGAACATCGAGCAAAATCTGAGAAAATGGATTAATTGGACTGATATGGCTACAACTTTCGTAGAGCGGTTTGATTTCAATACAGAAAATGCACCGGATTTGCACTACATTCAGAACTTTAAGAGAAAGCCTACAAAGGCATTCAAGGAATATGTAACACCATTGGAGGCCTAAGGCTGCCAGAGTGCGACCTCCAATGGAGGAGGTTCAGATGAAGGATATCTTCATGCGGAATTTGGACTCACAGGTATATGATAGGTTGATGATGGTAAGTTAGAAGATCTTCACCGAAATTATCAAATTAGGCAAAAAGATTGTGGACGGTATTAAGAATGGTACCATTATCGATTGGGAATCATTCTTATCCGCTAACAAGACTTCGCAGCCTCGTAGGATTCCTGAGAACAAGAGAATGAAAGAGGTGAATGCTGTATCGCCTACAGAAGGTGAGAAAACTCCTTGGGGCTACCAAGCACCTCTACTCCAATACCAAGTGCCTCCATTTCTCGCACTAACGTACAATCACCCAATGTCGTTCTACAACCCTGCTACATATGATGTTCATAATGCACAACTTACACATTTACAGCTTCCTTCACCTGCACTCCAAAGATCCTCAGTTTATCAAAATCCACCGACTCAACAATCTCACCAGCCTACAAGATCCCGACCAAATTCATCAAAGCGGTATACTCCTTTGGGTGAGCCTATAACCCAATTGTATGAGAGATTAAAGGTGGCCGGCTATATCACTCCAATTCCATCAATAGTGATGGATACACACGCCAAATGGCTCAATTAAAATAAGATTTGCGACTATCATTCAGGGATGAGAGGACACACCACAGAAGAGTGTCGAGATTTGAAAGATAAGATTCAAGCATTAATTGATGTGAAGGTGATATACCCGAAATGAAAGCTGATGCATGTCGAAGTCAAAGGTTACATTTTGTTTTATTTTCTCCTTTATTTGAAAGTTTTTCTTTACTTGTACTCTTAATTATGCTAGACCTCATTCCCGCTTAAGAGGGATACGTAGGCATCCCTATGGGACTAGGTCTATATCTTAATAGATTTTTCTTTTCCCCTTTGAGTACCAACTGAGGCAGAATTTTTGAGAGGATCTCAAAAATTCCATGGATCAAGCTTTTCTACAGAATTGGTGCAGATTTTTGAGGAGACCTCAAAAATTCACAATGTCACGTCACTTGAAAGAAAGTCTACGACATGTTCTATACTGGGGAAGAAATTTTGACAAGGAACTCAAAATTTCATCAATACTAAGTCAAGCGAAGGAATTGATTTCCCAAAAGGACGTCTATGGAAAGACGTGAATCCAGTCTGATCATCAAGCTAATGAGATCGGGATATCAACAGAAGAATAGAGGCACAAATCAACCTTTCCCCTTTTAAACTTATGATTTTTCTTTGAGCAGAGGTATTAATTTATATCATCACGATTCACAAAGGTATTCATTACCAACAATAAAGCTAACTAATTGAAGTTTTTCCATGAATGGGGTTAAGCGCTACCCTCTTAGTAAGTTAATCAAAGTTGAATGCTGTTTATTTAAAGCTAAGTATTAATACTTTGATTTATGAATGGGGTAAGCACTGCCCTCCAATATTTTAAGGGCAAAGAATTGTCCTATGAGTTAAGCACTACCCTAAATTGTTATGGACTAAACACTGCCCCATTGGTTAAGCACTACCCTCTGATATTTTAAGGGCTAAGTATTGTCCTATGGGTTAAGCACTACCCTAAATTTTTATGGGCTTAGCATTGTCCTATGGGTTAAGCACTACCCTAAATCTTTCTTTAAGGGCTAAGAATTGTCCTGTGGGTTAAGTACTACCCTAAACTTTTCTTTAAGGGCTAAGTATTATCCTATGGGTGGAGCACTACCCTAAACGCTTCTTTAAGGGATAAGCATTGTCCTACGGGTTAAGCACTACCCTAAATTCTTCTTTAAGGGCTAAGCATTGTCCTATTGGTTAAGCACTACCCTAAATTTCTATGGGCTAAGCACTCCCTATGGGTTAAGCACTACCCCCAATTTTAAGGGCTAAGCACCGCCCTATGAGTTAAGCACTGCCCTCTAATTTTTTAAGGTTAAGCACTGCCTTCTAAATTTTAATCGGGTTAAGCACTATCCTATCAAATTTATTCGAGCTAAACATTAAATTCACAAAATATTATCTTATGCTAACCATTTTATTCAGTATTTTTAAAGTTTGCATGCTACTATTATATTTCAAGTTACTCTCATGATATCGAATCAAGCTACTATCATGCAACTTTCAAGCTCCCATGCTCTTTGCTACTCTTATTCTACTCTGAAGCTTCAAACCACTATTTTCTACTTTTAATCTATCATCATCGTGCTACTCTCACAATTTTTGTAATTTTTGGATGGGTCAAGCATTATCCTCCAAGCATTTCTCCCTTCTGAACTCTTGGGAAATTATATGTTTTCTGCTGTATTTCATCAAGTTAAGGTGTAGTAGATATTATTATAAGAAGTTATCATTTTCTTCAAATTGAGTACTGAAACTAGTCTCGTTCTCCCAGTAATAGGATTATAGTTGCAAAGGGCTATTGAATTCAGGTTGAAACTCGCTGGTCAAATAGGAAGTCGGCACTTAAGGTATGTAAGACTATCCTTTCGGCAAGTTATGTTTGTAGTAAAGTTAATACGACTCATATATCTACAATACTTATGAGTAAACCTATTGGGGTCAGCTGTTGTAAACTGAATTGAGCCTATAACGATGAAATAATAATTCTTGTCCGAGTTAGCCTAGCTAGAATGATCCTTCCCTAAAGTTGAGTAGTTAGCTATTATTCCATATACTGAGGTTGTAAGGGCCGTATTGAGTTCCATATACTAAGGCTATAAGAGCCGTATTGAGTTCCATTTACTGAGGCTGTAAGGGTCGTATTGTGTTCCATTTACTAAGGTTGTAAAGGTCGTATTGAGTTCCATTTACGGAGGCTATAAGGGCCGTATTGAATTAAATTTACTAAGGCTATAAGGGCCATACTGAGTTCTATTTACTAAGGTTGTAAGGGTCGTATTGAGTTCCATTTACTAAGGCCGAGAGGGCCATAATGAGTTCCATCAGATTGAGGCAACGAGGGCCACCCTGAGTTATAGTTTATGCAAAAGTCCTTAGTGATCAGGTAAGTGGATGGGATCTTGTTTATACTTGCCAGGGCTTATGGGGGCCCCGGTAGGTTTTTCTGTGCTGTTTGTACCGTCAAGGCTTATGGGGGCCCGGTTAGATTCTTCTTGGCATATATAGACTTGTTGTGTAGATAATTCAGACGGTACAGGTATTACAAGTTAAATCCTTACTCTCTCTTTTAAATTATTATAGATTTACCAGCTTTCAGTCAGTTATTATCTTTTTTCCTAATATATTAGGTACATATTGTACTGATACCCACCCGGGCGCTGCATTACTTTCCTGCAGGTGTAGATAGACGTGGTTCGGGACGTTCCTAGCCTTCAGCTGAGGTTAGTAGTTTATTCAGCTCCTTCCCTCCGGAGTTGAAAGTTAGATGAGGTTTACTTTTGATGTATAGTTTTGGGTAGTTCGGGGACCTTTCCCGACCATTACATCACTCCCAGAGGCTTGTAGACTGTTGTATATTCCCTGTGGTTAGTTTGTTGTTGGTCGTGTGCGGCCCATGTTTGCTTTATTTCCTATGACGACCGTGTGGGGCTTTGTTTAGCAGTTAGATAATGACCTTGTTGGCCATAGCATAGTTTAGAACCTTATTTACGTTTCAGTTATAACTAGACAACATGGTGGTCTTGTCGGCCCGCATAGGATCCCTGTTATTGTGTTGTTCAAGTTAGTTGTCTTCTTTTATAAGTGGCTTTTTGGCCAGGGGTTGTATTTACAGTTGAGATATAGCTCCTTGGTTTCTTGAATTAAGTGTCAATGTGCACCAGTAGTGCACCACTCCAGTTTGGCTAGTTCAGACCTAGTGTGGCACTAGGTGTCGGTTATGCCTCACAAGGTGGGGAATGACAAACTTGATATCAGAGCAGGTCGTATCCCAAGGAGTCTGCCAGCCGTGCCTAGAAGAGTTTTGTCTATGGGTGTGTTGTGCACCACATCCTATAGGATGGAGGCTGTAAGGCATAATAGTATGGTTACTCTTTTTCTCCTCCATTCGTTCGATAGAGCCGTGTTGTATAGGGTGACTTCCTGAGCTTTTGTTATCCTATATGTTTACAGAGAAATGTTAGACACACGGTAGACCACAACTGGTCGAGAGCTGGATGTGGAATCAGGAGAGGGCACCAGTAGGGGGCCCCAGGTTGAGTCAGCCCGATCTGAGGGCGACAGGGGGACACTACCTCGATCTCCCCAACATTCGCCACCCCATTCAGAGCCCGCCAATGCGGAAGATATACCAGTACCACCCCCAGCTATTCCTATTCCATCAGATCAGGAGCTCAGGGGTGAATTTTATATGTTGGTACAGATGATGGCTGCTCAGCGTCAGCCTCAGCCGGTGGTACCAGCATCCATTGAGCCCACTTGGGGGCCCGGTAGTTCAAGAGTTTGTGAGCTCCTGGCCTTGATTCCCCTGCAATTTATAGGGACAGATACAGAGAGGACCCTCAGAACTTTATATTTCAGGTCATGCATGCCTTTTCCATAGAATCAGTTGAGCTAGTAGTATTCAGATTGCGAGACGTAGCGGTTTTGTGGTACGATAGTTGGGAGAGATCCCAAGGTAGAGATGCACCTTCACCTACATGGCCCATCTTTTTGGGGGCTTTCATAGATCATTATTTGCCTCGAGAGGTCCGTCAGGACAGAGTAGAGCAGTTTTTACATCTTGAGCATGGCAGGATGAGTGTCAGGGAGTATGCATTGAGATTTGACTTCCTATCCAGGAATGCAATCTCGTTTTGTTGATACCATGCCAGCCAAGGTACACAAATTTATCATGGGTGTTCCCAAACCTTTTTGAAATGACTGCCAAAATATAGNGGAATGCAATCTCGTTTTGTTGATACCATGCCAGCCAAGGTACACAAATTTATCATGGGGCTCGCACCCGAATATATAGAATCTTGCATTACAACCATACTGCGGGAGGATATGAACATTTCATGGATCCAAGCCTTTGCTCAGAATATAGAGGAGCTCAAACAGCGTCAGTATGCTATAGAAAGGTCAGGTCAGGAGCAGCGTAGGAGGGCTAGACTCGCAGATTTTCATGGCGGGTCCAGGCCCTAATTTTTAGGTAGACCACCTGGGCCTCCATACCAGTAGTAGCAGAACAGTAGAACAGATCGTCGGAGGCAGTCAGACCCGGTGAAAGTTGACAATTCCTGGCTCGCAGCAGCTGAGGGGGACAAATCAGACAGAGTTAGCGATACTCCAGTGCAGTATTTGTCCTAGTCGGCATATGGGGAGATGCATATATGATTCCAATGCTTGTTATACCTGTGGGTAGGAGGGACACATGATGAAAGACTGCTCGACTAGACACCAGGGCGGTCAGGACCAACAGAGTAGATCTTCAGCAGGTTCATATGCCCCAACACCTTCTATAGGGCGTAGGCCCTCAGCTCTAGCCAGCAGAGGCTGAGGTAGAATGGGGGCATCTGGTTCGGGTAACGGTCAGGATCGTACAAACGCGTTGCCAGGGCAACAGGATCAAAGTCATCGCCAGATGGTTTGACAGGTATATTGGATGTCTAATCTCATTCAATTTATGTTTTGATAGATTCGGGATCCACTTTGTCGTATGTTACTCCGTTAGTATCCCGAAAGTTTGATATAGAACCAGAATTTCTTCAACGACCTTTTTCAGTATCTACCCCTGTTGGTGACTCTATCATTGCTAGAAGAATTTACCGGGTTGTACAATAGAGGTTGTTGGTCGTCAGATCTCAACAGATCTAGTAGAATTAGAAATGATTTATTTTGATTTGATCATAGGCATGAATTGACTAGCACCATGTTATGCTACTATGAAAAGTTGGACCAAAATTGTCCGATTTCATTTTCTAAGGGAGGAAGTGCGAGAGTGGAGGGGTAATACAGCTACGCCAAAAAGTAATTTTATATCCTATCTTTGAGTGAACAAGTTAATAGAAAAGGGTTGTATCTACCATATTATCATGGTTTGGGATGTGCAAGCAGAATCCCCGACTCTTTAGTCTATCCCAGTTGTTAATGAGTTCCCAGATGTGTTTCCGGATGAACTTCCCGGTATACCCCCAGATTGGGAAATAGACTTCTCTATAGATTTTCTACCAGATACTCATCCGATATCTATCCCCCGTATAGAATGGCACCTGCAGAGCTTAGGGAATTGAAAGAGAAGCTGAAGGATCTGTTAGACAAAGGTTTCATCAAACCCAGTACGTTACCGTGGGGTGCCATTATTTTGTTTGTAAGAAAGAAATATGGTTCCCTACACATGTGCATAGATTACCAGAAATTGAATAAAGTTACTATTAAGAATAAATATCCTCTTTCGAGAATAAATGATTTGTTTGACCAGCTGCAAGGGGAGAAATACTTCTATAAAATTGATTTGAGATCCGGGTACCACCAGGTTCGAGTTCGGGAGAAAGATATCCCGAAGACAGCTTTCAGAACCAGGTATGGCCACTTTGAGTTTCTCGTTATGTCCTTCGGGTTGACTAACACGCCAGTAGTGTTCATGGACTTCATGAATTATCTTCAGGCTGTATTTGGATCTATTTGTAATAGTGTTCATTGATGATATTTGGTCTACTCCCACTCAAAAACATAACATAAAGGTCATTTGCGAATAGTACTCTAGATCCTACGAGACCGTCAATTGTATGCAATGTTTTCTAAATGTGAGTTCAGGTTAAATTATGTAGCTTTCTTGGGACACATTGTGTCAGAAGCTGGTATTCAGTTCGACTCGCAAAAAATTGAGGTACTGAAAACATGGCCTAGGCCTACGACTCCAATAAAGGTTTGCAGTTTCTTGGGGTTAGCCAGATATTACAGAAGGTTCGTGGAAGGGTTTTCTACTTTTCCAGAACCTTTGACTAAATTGACTCAAAAAGCAGCCAAGTTTCAGTGGACCAAAGCTTGCGAGCAGAGTTTCCAAGAATTGAAAAATAGATTGACCTCAGCACCAGTATTAGCTTTGCCAGAAGGTTCAGAGGGTTATGCAGTGTATTGTGATGCGTGTGGTGTAGGGTTAGCATGTGTTTTCATCAACATGGTAAGGTAATTGCTTATTCTTCGAGGCAGTTGAGAAAACATGAAAAGAACTATCCCACTCATGATCTAGAGTTGGCTGCAGTGGTTCCGCCTTAAAGACATGGAGGCATTACTTATATGGGGTGCATTTGGATATTTTTCTGACCATAAAAGTATTCAGTACATTTTCACACAGAAAGAGCTGAATTTGCGACAACGCGTTGGTTGGAATTGTTGAAAAATTATGATGTGAACATCTTATATCACCCAGGGAAAGATAATATTGTGGCAGATGCTCTTAGTAATCTATCTATGGGAATTTTATCATACCTAAGGCCGAAACAACGAGAAATGGCTCGAGCATTGCACCAGCTAGCTTGTTTAGTAGTTCGGATAGTTGATACAAGGGAAATGGGAGCCATAATTTAGAATACAACAGTGTCGTCCCTGATAGTAGAGGTAAAGGAATGGCAATATGAAGATTCCTATTTAGCACAACTCAGTGATAGAGTTCTGCAGGGTGAAATATCAGTTTTTGAAGTAGCCAGGGATGGAGTCTTGAGGTATAGAGGTCGCCTCTGTTTCCCGAATGTAGTAGGACTCCGCCATCAGATTATGGCAGAAGTACATTATTCTCGCTATTCCCTTCACCCAGGTTCAACGAAGATATACCATGACATAAAAGAGATATATTGGTAGCCTGGAATGAAGGAGAGTGTCGCTGAATTTGTAGCGCAGTGTCCTAATTGTCAACAGGTAAAAGCGGAACATTAGAAACCTGGCGGCCTAACTCAGGAGATAGCTATACATATGTGGAAGTGGGAGTCAGTTAAGATGGATTTCAGGACAAGACTACCCCGTACCATGCGTAAATTTGATTCCATCTGGGTTATTGTTGAAAGATTAACGAAATCAGCTCATTTTCTACCAGTCAGGACCACTTTTTCAGCCGAGGACTATGCCGAGTTGTACATTAGAGACGTAGTTATATTAAATGGTGTCCCAGTGTCTATTATTTCCTATAGAGGAGCACAATTTAAAGCAAGATTCTGGCAGTCATTTCAGAAAGGTTTGGGAATAGAAGTGAATTTGAGCACGACATTTCATCCTCAAATAAACAGGAAGGCAAAACATATGATTCAGACACTCAAGGATATGCCATGGGCATGCGTGCTAGACTTTAGGGGTAGTTGGGATGAACATTTACCCCTTATTGAGTTTTTTTATAATAATAGTTATCATTCAACAATTTAGATGGAACCTACGAGGCTTTATATGGGCGAAAGTGTAGGTCCCTAGTTGGTTGGTTCGAGGTAGGAGAATCAGAGTTAATTGGACCAGATATGATCCACAAATCAGAGGAGAAAGTAAAGCTTATCAGAGAATGTTTGTTGACAGCTAAGAGTCGTTAGAAATCTTATGCCGATGTGCGGCGTAGAAACCTAGAACTCAATGTAGATGATCGGGTGTTTCTGAAAGTCTCGCCCATGAAGGGCGTAATGAGATTTGGTAGGAAGGGAAAGCTTAGCCCGAGGTTTATCGGTTCGTATCGATTCCTCCGGAGAATAGGCTAGGTGGCATACGAGTTAGATTTACCTTCTGATTTAGAGTCTGTTCACCCGGTCTTTCATGTATCAATGTTATGAAAGTGTATAGGAGATCCGTCCTGTGTTGTGCTAGTTGAGGATTCCCAGGTTACTGAGGAATTAGCCTACGAGGAGGTCCCTATAGCCATATTAGATTAGAAAGTTTGCATGTTGAGAACCAAAGATGTTTCCTCTGTTAAGGAATTGTGGAGAAACAGAAATAAAGAAGAAATGACCTGGGAAGCTGAGGACGACATGAGATCTAGCTATCCTTGACAGTTCCAATATTAGTTTCGGTTATGTAGTTAAGGTAGAATCGTTGATTCAACTATTGTTTATGATTTATATTATTGATACTGTTCATTTGACTGACATTTTGTTATGCAAGAGAGTGCTATAGTGTCATGTGATATACCTATATTGGTCTTTCCTGCGTTTCAGGATTTTCCAGTTAGTTCATATTACAGGGGGGACTCTGCCGAAATTTTTCCAAAAAATAGTTAAAAGAGTTAAGCCCTATGAGTTGAAATAGACATTTGAGGACGAATGTTCCTAAGGGGGGAGGATGTTACACCCCGTAAAAGTTAGTAACTTACAAACGTACGCGTGGATTTGTGTTAAATAAAGAAGGTACAACGTGTATAGGAAACCCCAAAGGTCGGGTCAAATGAGGACAGGTCGTAAGGTCCAGCACGACGCGCCAGCACCCTGGCGCCCTGGGCAGCGCGGCTCACCAGCTCTGCCAGTGCCTTGAGAGGCGTGGCGCGCCAGGGAGACTCCGCAATTGGAGGTGTGGCGCAGCCCTAGGTTCCCGCATTGAGTGGCGTGAGGTGCCCCCTTGCCACCGCCCCTAAATGTATATAAGGGTCCTTAAGTTCATTTGTGATCATTTTCCAAAATAGTTACCGCCAGAGAGACTGTGAGACAAGAGAATTCAATATTTTTCGTCCAATTACGCTACCAAACGCTGTCCAAACTCCTATTAACTTCAGGTATTGAATTATAAGCCTACGGTAAACATAACTACGGAGTTAGTTTCACGAAAAACAGTCGGAGAATCGGAACTCCACCGAGTAGAATTCATCAGAATTGCTTCAAACTAATTTCTATACGATCACGGGCTTTGAGTAAGCATTTCTCCCTTCTGAACTCTTGGGAAATTATATGTTTTCTGCCGTATTTCATCAAGTTAAGGTGTAGTTGATATTATTATTAGAAGTTATCATTTTCTTCAAATTGAGTACTGAAACTAGTCTCCTTCTCCCATTAATACGATTACAGTTGCAAAGGGCTGTTGAATTCAGGTTGAGACTCGCTGGTGAAACAGGAAGTCGGCACTTAAGGTATGTAAGGCTATCCTTTCGGCAAGTTATGTTTGTATTAAAGTTAATACGACTCATATATCTACAATACTTCTAAGTGAACCTATTGGGGTCAGCTGTTGTAAACTAACTTGAGCCTATAGCGATGAAATAATAATTCTTGTTAGAGTTAGCCTAGCTAGAATGATCCTCCCCTAAAGTTGAGTAGTTAGCTATTATTCCATATACTGAGGTTGTAAGGGCCGTATTGAGTTCCATATACTAAGGTTGTAAGAGCCGTATTGAGTTCCATTTACTGAGGCTGTAATGGCCGTATTGTGTTCCATTTACTAATGATGTAAGGACCGTATTGAGTTTCATTTACGGAGGCTATAAGGGTCGTATTGAGTTCCATTTACTAAGGCTGTAAGGGCCGTACTGAGTTCCATTTACTAAGGTTGTAAGGGCCATATTGAGTTCCATTTATTGAGGCCGAGAGGGCCATAATGAGTTCCATCAGATTGAGGCCACGAGGGCCACCCCGAGTTACGGTTTATGCAAAAGTCCTTAGTGCTCAGGTAAGTGGAGGGGATCTTGTTTGTACTTTCTGGGGCTTATGGGGGCCCGGGTAGATTTTTCTGTGCTATTTGTCCCTTCCAGGCTTATGGGGGCCCGATTAGGTTCTTGTTTGCATTAGACTTGTTGTGTAGATAATTCAGACAGTAGGTATTGTAGGTTAAATCCTTACTCTCTCTTTTAAATTATTACAGATTTACTAGCTTTCAGTCAACTATTATCTTTCTGCTTTACATATTCGATACATATTGTACTGACGCCCACTCGAGCGCTGCATTACTTGCCTACATGTGTAGATAGACACGGTTCAGGACGTTCCTAGCCTTCAGTTGAGATCAACGGTTTATTCAGCTCCTTCCCTCTAGAGTTGAAAGTTAGACGAGGTTTACTTTTGATGTACAGTTTTGGGTAGGTCAGGTCCCTGTCCCGATCATTACATCACTCCTAGAGACTTGCAGACTATTGTATATTACCTGTGGTTAGTTTGTTGTTGGCTGTGTGGGGCCCATGTGTGGTTTATTTCCTGTGACGGTCGTGTGGGGCCTTGTTTAGTTGTTAGATAGAGGCCTTGTCGGCCATAGCATAGTTTAGCGCCTTATTTACATTTCGGTTATAACTAGACTGCATGGTGGTCTTGTCAGTCTGCATAGGATCCCTGTAATTGTGTTGTTCTGGTTAGCTATCTTCTTTTACATGTAGCCTTGTCGGCCAGGGGTTGTATTTCCAGTTGAGGTATAGCTCGTTCGTTTCTTGAATTAAGTGTCAATGTGCACCAGTAGTGCACCAATCCAATTAGGCTAATTCAGACCCAGTGTGACACTAGGTGCCAGTCATGCCTCCCGAGGTGGGGCGTGACACATGCATATTTGAATTACTTGCATAATTATTTTAAATTATAT
>JACEIK010000530.1:359140-373824 GCA_018107945.1 Datura stramonium | reverse complement strand
ATTATATTGCTTATTTACTAAATCATTTGCGGGTATAGTGTTTTTATTAATTTAATAGCAGCTAATTTATTTAAAATCTAGCCACTCTCTGCCTAAATTATGTCAATTTTAGCCATTTTACCAAAATCTGGCTACTTATTAAATCCAATTAATTTCTAACCCAATTAACCTATTCGTGACCCGCCAAAAGACCCGCGACCCGACCTAGCTATGTAAGTTTTAATCTAAGTCATTCATTTAATCTAATCCTACGGTCACGATTAAACCCTAACCCACCTCCCTTTAATATTCCCTCTCACCACAAAACCTTAATCAACTTTCATTCTCCCTCTAACTCCCATGGCGGCAGCCCCTCCTCCTCTCTACTTCGTCTCCCTCTTCACCTCCCCACCTAAAACCAGATGTCGTAGCTCACTGCTCCAGCCAGATAGAAGACCAGGCTGCCGCATCTTCCTTCTCGTCTCTGACCACCGTAATTCACCATTAACGCCGGTGAAACCTTCACCAAACATACCACCATCTTTGTTTCACCACACCGGCGAAACCACACTCCTCCTCTACTCTTACCAGCTCCGCTGAAACCCAAGCACTTCTATAGCACCGCCGTCACTGTTTTTCCAACCAGTCGCCACCCTCTCCTCTCCCATAGCTGCCTCTCTACATCTCATCCCCATTATTTTCGGCCATCGTTGGCCGGAAAATACTTAGATCTCTCCATGTCTCACCTGTCCCGACGAGAAATTAGCAATAGACAACCGGCCACCAAACTTCAAAACCACCCGATTTCCTTCTCTCCCTCTCCTCTTCCTTGTTTGAACTAGAAAACCAACCAACTTTTTTTTTTCAAAACTTCCTTCTTCTCCGGCGAACTAACTTTTTCATTTTTTATATCAATATTGTGCATTCTATTGTTAAAAAAGTATTTTTTGTTGCTAATGGTTTTGTCTAAATTATATATGTATTAATGCAATTATTATTGTTGTGAAACGATTTATTATTGTTTCACCCTTGTTGGTTTGTAGCACACTCTTAGCAGATTATGATTCACCCTTTAAAATTCAAATTTCTATTCAGTTTTATTTCTTAGTTTCATGTTTCTCAAATCTGGAATTTTTCCTTACTTGGTTATAATTTTTGTAAATGCAAATTTGTATTATTACTCTGTGATTTTTATTTTATCTAACAAGTGTGAATGATTATCAAGCTCAGTCTACTTATTCTTGATTATTGTAATATGGGTGCAATAATTTTATTCTAATATTTCATCCCTACTATTTTGTCTTGACCGGCTTAATATGATAGAAGGTCAAATGATAGTGGCTTGATATTTCTGGGCTGACCGTGTATTGAATATTGTAATCTTCATTGTTATAATTCATTATAGTATGAAGTTTCCTCTCTTTGTGCTCCTTTAAAAACATCAAGTAACTGTTTATTCATGATAGACTAGTTTTTGAGAACAGTTGCACTATATATCTGTTCACGGATTCTTACGCTTATTTCGTCTGATATAAGTTTATAAGAAAAGGAGTTTCTTGATGTTTTCTCGTACGATAATTTTGGATCTCATGCAATCTTGAAATGCTAGTATTAAAATTTATATGATAATTTAAAAGTTATTTTGCTTGTTAGAAATAATTTAGCACTCACTAATTTATGGAAAGTTCTCTTTTATTTAATTCGTTTTCCTTCTCTGGCTGGCATGTGACTATGATTTCTAAAATATAATAATTTTAATAATAATATTTTTTTTATATGCATCTGTTATGGCAACTAGCTTAGAGCCCCCGTGTGTGCCAATTAAGGGTGATTTGAAACCATTATGTTGAATGATTTATTTGATAAGTTGGTCAGCCTGCTATTTGACAAATATGGAAACGGTATAGGTAGTACTTTAGTATTAATAACTAATTAATTAGATGGGTAGTTGGGATATGATAGTCTGTGCCTGCTGAATAATACGAGCAATCTAAATGGTTGTGAAGTATTATTTTAGTTGAACGAGGTGATCCTGTTAGGTTAAAATAACCTCCCCTTTTAAGGCAGAACTAGGTTCGACCTGATTCTCGTTTAAGAGGGATAAGCATGCGCCTCTTCGAGGTTCGGTCCAACCTTTAAAATTTCATTTTTCTTATTGTTTCTTTTAACTTAGTGTGCATTTGTTATTTGCCTTTACTGGTCAACCATTATTTGAATAAGTTATTTTTCTTGCACTATATCATTTTGATTTTATATATTTTAACTACAAGGCTATTTGAACACTTTATTATTTTGATCACTTATTTCATTTAATTTGTTCTATATAAAAGACTTAAAAATAATTTATTTACTCGCTAGTTAATCCCCATTTAATTAATAAATTCAGAAGGGACCCACAGTTGTGGACGTCGAAAGGTGCTTATCACCTTCCTTTCGAGGTAACTTGAAACAGACCCTTAGTTTAGTACGGTGCCCTAACGCACCATAATTCGTTAAGTGGCGACTCTTCTTTTTTCAATAATCCTTCAAGAGTTGTCACGTGTCGAGTTTTGCTTTTCGCGAGAAAAAAGGGGCATTACAATATCTGTTCTTGATGGTGGCCTTGTTCAACTGCCTATAGTTGATACACATCCGAAGAGAACCGTCTTTCTTCCAGACGAACAACACCGGGGCACCCCATGGGGACTTACTCGGTGTAATGAAACCCTTATCCAGCAAATCCTTCAATTGCTCCTTTAACCCTTTTAGCTCGGCTGGGGCCATTCGGTAGGTACAGAAAATGGTTCTAACAAAATTTCAGGACGGACTCCTAATATAAGGTGTCACAAAAGACAGTGAGCTCCTGTATCTAACAAAGAATAAGCATCAATATGGAAGACTCGCAACATACCCGTAACCACATCGGGAGAAGTCTCCTACTTCTGTCGAGAGCCAAGTGCATAAAACCAGTTCTGGAGCTAGCCGCCAGCTGAACCAGTCGAAGCACCCTGATGAGTTTGACATGCCACTGGAACTGCTAAACTAGTTGCTGAAGTGGGGGCTCCACCACCCACTGTCCTAGCTGCGGGGCAATCCTGAGTTTGTGTTCGGATTTTCCACACCTAGAACAAGCATCTGAGCCCACCAAACATTTCCCTGGGTCATTCTTTCCATAGTTCGAATAAGATGGAAAAGTGCGCTCTGTGCGCATGCTATTCTGACCCCTTGAACCTGAGGCCCTGCTCCTATGATCGTCTCGAGGCCTGGATGGGGTACTAGATGAAGATGGTGCTGATGTAACGTACCTATACTGGGACTGGTGGTGAGGCCCACCCCCTGGCCTCGGCTGGGAGAATCTGTGGCTATTAGTTTTGGCCCTCTTAGCCTCTCTCTACCTCATATGCGTTGCCTCCATCTGTTGGGCATAGAGGACTATCCGTGGGTAGTCCATATCCTGATGAAGCATGGCTGTTCTGCAGTCCTTGTCCAGATATTCTGCTACTCCATGCACAAATCTGCTCACCCGCGCCCTCTGGTCCATTACTAACTCCGGGGCATACTTTGACAGGCGAGTGAACTCAAGTGAATATTCTAGCACCGTCATCTTTCCCTGTTTGAGGTAAACAAACTCGACTTCTTTCAATTCCCTCATCTCCCGAGGGAAGAACCTGTCGAGAAAGGTCATGTGGAACTCATCCCAGATGATAGGGCCCGCTCCCGCTGCCCTACTATCCTTCCATTGCTTGAACCAAACATAAGCGACCTCCTTCAGATGATAAGAGGCCAAGTCAACGCACTCCTCATTCGTCACCCCCATCACTTGAGTGACCTTCAAGATCCCTTCAATGAACTCGTGTGGATCCTCGTCCACTTTTTCCCCTGTGAACTCGGGAGGGTTCATCCTTAAAAGGTCCCTTATCCTGTCTGCCGCTGCATTGCCGTTTTGTGCAACATGTGCAACAACCTGCTAGTTGACCTGAGCGGTCAAGGCCTGCGCCCACATTTGAATAGCTGCCCGAAACTCGGCGTGGGCAGCTGGCTCTTGTGGCTGGGGCTCCTGAATAGGTGGGGCTTGCTGACGCCCATTATCATGGCCACCCTCGTGGCCTTCATCATTTTTGTTCCTCCTTCTGTTTATCCTTCTGGGAGCCATAATTTTCTACAATCGCGAATAGAACGAATTAGAAGGATGGAGAGATTTTCACCGCACGACATAGAGCATGAAAGAAGGGAACATTTCCTATAATGTTTAGCAGCCTCTTCTTCATAGGTGTGTCGTGCTTTAGACCCACGAAAAAGACTCTACCTAACGCGGCTTTCAGACTCCCTAGGACACATATGAACCTATTTCACTGATACAAAGTTTTTCACGACCCGAGAGTACACCCGAATCGTAGACACGGGACAAGGAGCCTCGAGAGATCCCAAGTCAACCCATGGCATGAGCATATAACTAATTCATTCACATGAGGCAGAAAGCATAACCTAATAATCATGAACTAACTGAAAATCATAACATGAGTTAAAAGAACAACAATACATGATCAAAACACAAATGGTTGAATACTACAAATATGTTTGAAAGCCTCTAATCATAACAGATGGGTTGAAGGGACAAAACCCCAACTAACCCCAACATTTCTGAAAACAAAAAAAATAGACATGATCTGAACATGAAGCCCTCGAATCATGAGGACTCACCACTGAAAGCTGAGAGCAGAACTAAGAGAAAGCTAAGAGCGATGCTGAACCTGCAAGCTGGATCCTGAAAATATGCGGGTCAGTACTTGGAAGGTACTGAGTATGTAAGGTATGCAAAGCAATACTTAAAAATATAAAATTTATAGGAGTGGGGACATCATGATCATAATACTGAAATCGTAAGTATATCATAATGCTCAAGATTTCAAAAAGTATTCGTAATCCTGTCATAGTCGTAACATGTGAGAAAAATATTTTATAAAAC
This sequence comes from Datura stramonium, assembly GCA_018107945.1. Lineage (NCBI taxonomy): Eukaryota > Viridiplantae > Streptophyta > Magnoliopsida > Solanales > Solanaceae > Datura > Datura stramonium. The sequence continues at coordinate 368,900 of JACEIK010000530.1, read as the reverse complement.
ATAACTTGAGCCAAAAGAACATAATCATACATGCATTAAAACTATGAGGAACAATGGGAGATTTCTACAACCGACATACCCCATATGATCACACATGGAGCCCGACCTGTAAACCTAGTCAGGAGGTCGTTCATACCTTCCCAAGGGTATGAAACATGAAAGGCGTGATATCATTCTTAAAGGCCCCGTAGGGCATAGGGGACAGTCACTGAGGAGGTCCCAAGAATAACCTACGGTGGCACGTAGTTCTGTGATTTGGGGTGTAACCTAGGCCCGAAACCTACTCGGTGTTATGTACTACTCCCAAAACATGCAATATGATCATAGAAATTCATACATGACATGCATGGCTAGTTAAATTGTGAGAATCATATCATGCTTGAGAATTCATAATACTAGCCATGGAATTGGGTCTGTGAATCAGCCAAAATCATAGTTCATAAATCATAAGCGACATGTGGTCATTGCCCATAATTTCAATCATGCTTGAAATGCTTAAATTTATGGGAACCTGATCATAATAACATGAGTAGTTGAAGACATGCTTAAAATCCAAATAATCGTATTATCCTTGCGCAGATATCATGACCATGAACTTTACTAAAGATTTCTCACGATTGGGCATCTATAATTTTAGGGGGGGTTAAATCATAAAAAAAATTGAATAAACAAGTAAAATCAGCCCAAATAAATTCGAAATTCATAAGTTAGCATACCACAACAAGCTCATTTAAAATTTTAAGAAATCATGCAATTTGATAAAGACCCATAAAGTTTTGGTAACTTCAGACATAGAATTAGGGAGAAATTGGGAATGGGTAGGGACTAAACTACCCATTCAAAACCCCACATATCTGGAATTACGTGATTCTTAACTCCCTTGAAAAGCCCTAGGTGGAAACTTGAAGAATTGAAGAATAACACTTGAATTCCTCCTACTCCCTTCTCTAGTTCTTGCAAATGCCAAATGAGACTTACCATGAATTTTTCCTCCTTAAAAGACCCTATCCTGACCTCGAAAAGATGTGGTTTAGGGTCCAAAAGCATAGAAATGTTGAAATTCCCCTTAATGAAATTTCCCTAAAAAAAACAGTTCTGGCCCCAACCACGACTCGTACGACGAACTAACGACTCGTGGTCGCCTCTCGTGGTCATCTCTCCACTTTTCAATCTTCTGAATCTTGCCACAAATTGCATACCATGACTCATAGTAACATCCTACGGGTCGTACTATCAGTCGTGGTACCATCCACCATACCAAATATGACTTAATCAAAACTCCTCACCATGACTCGTTGCTACATCCTACGAGTCGTACCATGACCCGTGAGGACTCTCTGGAACCACTGAAAATTTCACCACGACTCCTAACCACGATTCGTACCTACACTCCATGACTCGTAGGACTACTCGTGGTATGACCTCAGGCTCACGAAGTTATTCACGACTCGAGTCACGAGTCGTAGGTCCTCACCATGATTCGTACCTCGAGTTGTCCTGACGCAAAATTCCAGGTTTTCTGTAGTTTTGAACTTCAACTCCCGGGTCTATTCTTAGCCCTTTCCAAGGTATTACAACTTCGGCCCAAGAGCGGACAACACTTCACAGTGTTAGGATAGGATCGTTACAGTCATATCAGAGCCGACTCTCCACTACTACGATGGTAGGGCAAACATCAGCGAGGATGCTGAGTCCCTACTGGGGGTGAGTGCAGGGACAATGCTAGTAGAGAAACCTGGCTCACTTAGGCGAATCCCACATCAGAAAAGAGAGGGAGAGTCCTATGCTATTTAGTAAATGAACTAAACCTAATACTTTGAGGCGCCTTTCGGGTTGAAAACTCAAAGGGACAAATCCGTGATGGGATTCGGCCCAAGAGTGGACAATACTTCATAGTGTTGGGTCACGGTCATTACAACATGGTGTGCCAGGCCCATTCTGGGATGGATTTTGCTGATTTTAAAGCTAATTACTTGAGGGAAAAAGCGTTACTTAAGTCCTTGCTTATAAATATAACACCTAGGTCATTTGTTAGTTATCTTAGATCATTTTTTTGATCATATTGATCAGTTTGTATGCAGTTCTTAGAGGAAGAGACAAGTTCATTTTCTAGGTTTCTTATTAACTCTTGTTTTTTATTTGAATGATGAATTCTCTAGTTTTCCACTTGAACATGAGTGGATAACTTTGGTTTTGGCCATAGCTAAAGGTTGACGTTTGATAGTTTGTTTATGCTAGTATTGATTCTTCTTAAAGGTTGTCTATTCTTACTTATGTTAATTGTTTATTCATTTGATTGATCACCTTTTGAATAAATCTATTGGATTTTGGTTGAACTCAGGAGAGGGAACTAAAAAGGTTAAAAGTAAGGATAGAACAGGTATTAAGACTCTTGTTCGAGTGAGCTTAAGATAGAAGCCTTTGTAGAGCATAGGAATATACCCTTCAACCTTGTTTAGTTGAATACAAGGAGCCGCAACCATCGTCTCATACTTCTCTTATGACCATATGGATATAGGCATTAGGGTTCATGGAATAGTTCTTAACTGTTCGGGAGAATGACAAGTAATAGGATACTACCTTGCAACTAGCAATCTTGGGAAGAATTAATCTAGCGTATTCAAGTCTTGAAAACTCAACCTGAAGCAAAAGTGTCATTACCCTAGATTCTTATCATCATTTGAATTACAAATACTTTTGAAATGATTTTAGTTCATTATTTAATTTATATTTCAAGTTTAGTAGTATAATACTCAAAATATTCCCTATTTTTATCTGTGTTTGTTAGAGTAGTGAAATAAAGTATTAACCTTAAACAATTAATTTGACAAGTCTCTAAGGGATGATAATCGGGACTTCACTGTCCTATATTACTTGACGACCACGTGCGCTTGCATGCACTTGGGCGACATCAATAAACTCAGCAACCTTGGATTCTCTCATCTCTCGAGGAATGAACCTATCCAAGAAGGCATTCATGATCTCATCCCACTCAACAAGAATTGCACCTACCCTACAACCTGCCTTCCACTACCGAAAATAAATGTAAGCCACCCATTTAGCTGATAGGAGGCCAAATCTGCACTCTCCTCTCCTAAAAAACCCTATAATCTAGGTGATCTTATCAATCTCCTTAATAAACTCCTGTGGATCCATGTCCACCTTGGAACCATGAAAATCTGGCAGGTTCATTATGGTTAACTATCGCCGTTGTAGCACCCCAATTAGGGTTCACAGGTGCAATTGCCTGCCAGTTGACCTGTGCCATCATAGCCTGGACCAGTATCTAAAACACATCCATAAATTTGGCAAGAGTCACCTGCTCATTCAAAAGGATCTGCTGGAGCTGGTGGGGCTAGCTGATGCCTATGTCCATTGCCATTTCCGTGGCCATTGTCATTTCTATTTCTTCTTTCATGACCCGACGGGGAGGCATTTTCTGCAAACGTGTATAGCATGAGTTAGAAGAATAGAGAGGGTTGAACTTCATCACACGACATAGATCATGAAAGAAGAGAAATTTTATAAAATGTCTTATGCCTCTTCCTTACAAGTGTGGCGCACTTCACACCCATAAAAAGACTCTACTTAACGTGACTTTTAGACTCCCTAGGACACACCTAAACTTTGCTATGATGCCAAGTTTTTCACAGTTCGAGCATAGACCTCAGAAGTAACACGGGACCTAGAACCGCGAATGGCTCCAAGATAATCCATGGCACATGCATAAAATAAAATAGAGCATAAACTAAGAAAAAATAATCGTGTAGCATAACATAAGAAGAAGTCTAGGATATCATAAGCATAATTAGAGACTACAAATCAAACAACTGAGTATCTATACATTATGTCTGAATGCCTCTACTCATAAGATGAGTTGATGGGACAACACCTCCAACTAGCTCCACTAAGTCTTAAAATTGAATGACATAAAAAGAACATGCATCAAAACTAACATCCCCGGATGATGAGGACTCACCAAAACTGCACTGAAGCTGGGGCAGAATAGAATCTAGCGACAGGGCTGAGACTAGTCACCTGAACCTATATCATGAGATGATATAGACAAAAGTATGCAATTAGTACTTTGAATCCACCGAGTATATGCGATAAGTAAAACATGAGAATAAGGACCACATGCTATAAATCAAAATCGTGAGATAGTCATAAACATGAATTGTTCATCATAAATTAGAGCATATGACCCAAAGTTTGAAAGTAAAATGACAAGGCTTAACATGTTTGAAATCATAAGTAAAAGCTCATACACTGATCAATGGGTCAAAATACTATAAAACATGATATCGTAAATCCTAAACATGAACTACTTAAAACATGAGGAACAACGGGAGATTCTCATAACGGACATACTCGATATGAGCACATATGGAGCCCAACCTGTAATCCTAGTTTGTAGGGTGTTCATGCCTTGCCAAGGGTAAGAACCATGAAGGCATGGTATCACTCATGAGCCCATTGGGGCAGGGGAAACACTCTCTGGCGAGGACCCCTATCATACCTACGGTGGCCCATACTTCAGAGATCTGGGTATGCTGAACCCCGATCTACTTGGTGTTAAATACTACTCCTAAATCATACATAGTGCTCATATCATAATCATGAAACATACTTTTTTTACATGGGCTAGTTAGAAATCATGATATTCATAAATTGCATAGCATATGTGAACTAGCCAAGAAAAATAATGTCGGAGATCAACCATGATACATCAGCTTGAAATTCATTAAATCCATGCATAATTGGGTAATTCATCATAAACTTGAAATGTAGATTCATGTGAGCTTTTAATAGAAATCATTCAACTTAAATCATAAATCATGGATTGAATCATAAAAGAAGTGAATTCATAGAAGATCATGAGAATTTTCATCAAAATTGGGTCTAACCCTAGAAATTCATAAAATCATGATTGGAGACTTGAATTCATGAAATTGATTTGAAATTGGGCATGAGGATGGAAGAAATCCCCTATTCACGATCCTACATACCTGAGCTTTAAGAGATCTTGCTAGGGTTTGAAACCTAAGAGAATTGGAGAAGAAGGAGAACCTTGATTGCTTGAGGGCTTGAGGAGATTTGATCTTCAACTTCAGATGTTAGGAATAGAATGAGGGTTAGGAATGAATAAAACCCTATAATACACCATTTTAGGAGCTCAAAATGACTTAGTAGGAGTTAAGTACATAGGTAGTACAGAAATACCCTTAATAACTCAGCTGAGAATTTCACCCCAGCAGACCTAACGGATCACCTGACGATATGTTAGTCCTCATGATGGGTCGTTAGTCCATTTTCCCTGAAGAAAATTCCATTTCTATGATCCTTAATGCCTCCTTTTAATGATTCGTTATCACATTTAANACTTGTTTAGTCCTTTATCTCACTTTCCTAACTGATCTGTAACCTATGATCCTTAATGCCTCCTTTTAATGATTCGTTATCACATTTAACGAATAGCTCCTTCAGTCGTTAAGACACACTGAATCACATATTTTTCCCCAACTTTCCTCCTAACGAAAAACTTAACGATCCGTCAAGTGTCCTAATGAGTTATTTGATGGTTTGTGTTGTGATCCAGTGCAAATTCTATTGTTTTTTGATGTGCTGTGAGTTTACAACACTTTCAACGCTTAAAACTGAGAAAATAGCATGGACTTGGTATGCTTATATGGATATGAGGCACTTTTACTTTGATTTCAGGGAAAATAAGTGTTGGAGTGAAGATGTGCAAAAGAATCCTTAAAATACAGAAAATCAGCCAAAGTACTAGTCTTAGTAAAAGTCGTACCTTGATTGTACGAGCCGTACTGAGAACCGCGATGAAAGTCAGAAGGCTAAAGTAAGAAGAAGGAAACATAGGACTCTCAATACGAGTTGTACCAAGATAGTACGATCCATAACTGGAGTTGTGAAATTATTCAGAGGAAATTGCACAAAAGAAGACTCCTAGTACGGATGAACTCAGAAATCATGGCATCAATGTACGAACCGTACCATGAGCTATGATGAACTTTAGAAGATTCTTCAATACTTGGCAGAACTTCAGACACTACAGACAGTACGAGTCGTAGGAAGAAGGTATGAGTCATACCAGCCTGCCAACATGAGCCAAATCTACAGCAGCCAAGGACTTATGAGAAATAAGTATGACCCATACAATCCTGCTACGGGTCGTAGGTCTAGTCGTGACATATTTTCGGCACCAGATATGGAAAATTCCCTATTAGCTAAGGAAAAGGTTTTTAATGTCTATATAAATAGCCTTTATGTTTTATTTTAGTCTGAGAAGGATAGAATCATGTTAGGAGACGTGTGAAGAATTATTTTTGTGAATTTTTATCAAGTTTTGAGGAGCAATTCTTGGGATCAAATTCTTGAATTTCTACATTGTTATTGAGATTGTTCTTTGATATTCAAATCTAGTTTTCTTCGAGTTTTTACTGTAAGTATTTAATTATGTGTTTGTCTATGAATAAAAATTATAATCTTACAACCATAAGAGGCTAAAACATCCACTACTAGGGGTTGTGGGAACCATGGTTGATTATCAAACTAGGGTTGCACAAAAGTGATTCAAAAACAGTGCGAAAAGCTTGTATTATATTCTCTTCATCTTTAAATGTTCCTTAACAATGTAAAACGTTAGGACTTACCCGAATTTTTTACTTGCTTGAACCTAGAGAAGTAGAAATTAGGAAAAGAGAATTACAACAAAGTCTTGGTCTTTATGATCATTGTATTAACTTGAGTTATGGTTGCAGGATAGTTAAATTTGGAACATATTGATAACAGTTAGTTTGAAATCGCTCATGAGACCTGACCCGGTGATTGAGTATAGTCATCCAATAGGGCTGAATTAGTCATTTGGATGAACCCTAGTTATCAGTTCTACAAGGAAGCATTGGGATCGATCACATGTGTATACCCGAAGTAGTTATGAACCCATGGGGAACACTTACCCTAGTTGTTTGCAAATCTTGATTTAAATAACAAATATAATCTTTCTTTAATATTGTTTTCTTTTAAACCCCTCAATTTGGAGATGACTCACCAACATGTTAAATTACCGGCAGTAGTCTAGATCTTAACCTATTCCCTGTGGGTTCGACCCCAACCTCTTAGTTGGGTTCTTTATTGAAAACGACTGCTTCATACTTTGTCAGAAAATGTGAGTTTGAGAATTATCAAAAAGTGGCATCGTTGCTGGAGATTACGACTAAGATTAGATTAATTGCTTGTATTTGACTTTTGGTTGTTATTTCCTAAATAACGTTTTCTTTTTGTTTTTGGATATCCACAGGTTGTTGCTTGGTGAATGCCAAGTACTCATCGGAGTGGAAACCCCCTAATTCCGTTGGATCTCGAACTTGAACGAACACTGTGTAATATGGAAAACTAGGAGCAGAGAGATGCACGTATAGTTGAAGAAGCTAGGCAAGCTGCATATCAAGGTGCGGAGGATGCTCGAGATGAAGTCGTTAATGTTGGTCCACATGGGAGGAGAAATAGAGACCAAAGATCTGCCCCTCATTTCTTCGATGAAAACGACCCAAGCATTCATGAAATCGGGTCAATCGAAGTCATTGTACCACCACCACTGCCTGCTGGGGCCGAATTTATATCACTAGCTCCATGGTTCAGTTTTTGAACATGAAAAGAGTGTTTAGTTGTGATGCAACTGACGATGCCAACCTGCACCTGATGAACTTCATAAGAATATGCAAGGAGTACAGGTTGCTCGGAGTCAGCCAAGATGATATACGGCTAAGACTCTTCCCCTTCTCTCTGTTTGGGGAGGCCATATTATGGTTATCGGAGTTTCCCAACGACTCCATTACCAACTGGAAGGAACTCAAGCAAGCCTTCTTAGAGAGATTCTTTCCTCCCTCTAGGATGCTGCAACTTAAGAATGAGATCTACAATTTGCAACAAATGAAGACTAAGGCACTTCATGAGACTTGGTGGAGGATAAAAACAAGTTGACAAAGTGCTCGAACCACAAAATTCTTGATGACAGTCTGTTGGAGATTTTCTATAGATCGTTGAAAAATAGAACAAAAGCAGTAGCAGACAAAGTGGCGGGAGGAGCACTAATGAGTCATACATGGGAGAAAGCCGCTACTATCCTTGATAGGGTGATAAAAACTAATAGAGTATGGAACACCTAGGAAGCAGAAGCAGTGGCCGATACATATGTCTTTGGTTTAGCTACAAACCAATGTAGGAAAGAAGAAGAGCGTGACTAGGAATTAGATCATATGTGCACATCATTGGATTTGCTTACTAAGTACATCATAGGAGCTGGAGCAAGAAAGGTGAACGCAGTTGGGACACAGGGATAGGAGCCAGGGCCGAACCACTTAGATTTTGAGGAGGAAGCAAACTTCTTGGAAAACTAGTTGGTGGGTTTCCGAGACAACGCCCAAGGGTCTGGACAAGAAACTTGGTGCCAAGGTTCTGGAAACAAAGGTCGAAACCAATATAGAGACAACTATAATCAAAATGGGTACAGAAATAGAAGCTGAGGTCGTGAGCGCAAGGGAGACTGGAGAAGGAATGATGGTTACAGCAACGACCGAGCTGGATTGTACGTGCCTCCTAATGCATGTGAGAGGGAGGTTGGATAGTCGAAGTTAGAGACCACGATGGTAGAGATGCTAAAGAAGGTGAGGTCCATAGATGATCAGTTGAAACACATCTGTAGTTATATAGTAAGCATGGTCAGAGAGTGGAGTCACATACGACGGTTATCAAGTAGATAGAACAGTAGCTAGGGCAACTGTCAACATCTATGAAACCTAGGTGAAAGGGTACACTACCTAGCAACACAGTCTAGAATCTAAAGAATGATGGTCACCTTATGGCTGTGATGACTAGGAGTCGAAAACCACGGTTGACCCCGCTTCTACCAGTTGTAGTTGAAAGGAAGAAAGGAAGCGTGATCAAAGATGAAGAAGATGTTACTGAGAAGGATCATAATGAGAATGTTGAGTTCACTAAGGCCTAAAATGGTGAAAATGGGCCTAAAGCTGAACAAGGAGCCACAAAAATTTACAACGCTATTCCACGACCACTGTTCGGCTGTTTTGGTAACTACACGCAAGTGCATGTGGTCGAACAAGTAGTAAAGTGGCTTAAGTAAAGCCAAGTATCGATCCCACAGGGACTGAGCTATGATACTAATTAACTTAAGTGTTAATGAACTATATCTTTAAGAATACAGACAACCAAATAAAGAATATTTTGAGAGTGAGTTTACTAATTAATAAGAATCTAAGGCAAAATTATAAAGTGAGTCTGAACAATAGTAATGAGCAAGCTGAGGTTAACACGAACAGGCAGGGAAGTAATTTATCAATACAATTCAGTTAATCTTTTCCTTAGTTGCTAGTCAAGAATTATTGCCTATGGATTGGAACTTTCGACTCCTATCCAATTTAAGAATCCTGAACCTTTAATCTACATTTTTGTGATAAAAGAATTTCTTGCTCTAGCCATACATTCCCGATTCCTTAATTGACTAATAAGACTTTCAGATATATTTCTATTCTGAATATAAATCAATTCTCAATTTTCAAAACTAAGAAGAGATCATATCCTACCAATTCACATCTTTCCAATTTCTTCCCTTTTCAAAAGCAAAATTGGATTTTTTAGATATACATTAACATTGGCCAACCATTAATGCAGTAAGAACAAGAATTGATAGAACAACCATTGAAGAAAAGAAGAAAACTGA
>JACEIK010000530.1:297607-315367 GCA_018107945.1 Datura stramonium | reverse complement strand
TTAACTCTTAAGTTAAGTAAAAACAATGAAATTGAACTACATATGGTAGAAAACCGTGTGAATCATCAATACAATATTTGATTCACACGGTCCGCATGCTAACTCAAAGGAATTGACGGGGGCCCGCACAAGCGGTGGAGCATGTGGTTTAATTCGATGCATAGCGAAGAACCTTACAAGGGCTTGACATGCCGTGAATCCTCTTGAAATAGAGGGGTGCCTCCGGGAACGCGGACACAGGTGGTGCATGGCTGTCGTCAGCTCGTGCCGTAAGGTGTTGGGTTAAGCCCCGCAATGAGCACAACCCTCGTGTTTAGTTGCATCGTGTTAACAGCTAATACGTCATTACAGAGTTAGAATACCCTAAATAGTGTCATTTGAACACTTGGTTAAAAAAGAATTTTGACAGCCAATCGAGGGAATCGAGAAATGGAATGGTCCAAATTCATAAGAAAAAAGAAAAGGGAGGAAAAAAAAGAATAAAAGAAGACCACTCCCCTTTCCTTACAGTCAAGTGGCTTTCAGCTCATTTCTTCTTGTTCTTAGTCTTTTTTTATATTTATAAGTACAGGCGATAGAGGGGTCCCCCACTTCTATTCCCGCCCCGTTAGCATCTACGATCCTAGATAAGGGATTAGTCTGTTAGGTATTTTCGGTCTGGAGATGGTTGGACAAAGATGGAGGGCGAGGACCTTTATAGCCATAATTCTTCCCCCGGTTCTACTTCCTTCTGCAATAGTGATCTATCCCGTCAATCCCACCCGCGAGCTATCCATTCTAACCTGTCTTTGCATATAAAATTACGTCTAGTTCTCCCTCCGCTTGCCTATCTCAGTAGGAAATTGGAACAGTCTCTGATTTCAAAGAAAAAGTTGAGGCGAGAGCTATACCCTCTGGAAGTAGAGAAATAACTGCTATAAAGTAAGGAGATGCGCAAGAACGATCCCTAAAGCAAAGACTCGGAATGCTCCATGACTAAGTATACCAATTCAGACCCGTTTTTGTTCAATTATAAAAAAATAAGCACTTTGATGAAGATTTATTCATTGACAGAAGTGACCGCTTTCTAGTCGTAGTTGGTACCGCCCCTGTTCACTTCAGCATGCAAGGAACACCTTCGGGAAGAATCAAAGTCTTTCTCCTCTGCAAACCTATTGTTTCGCCTTATGCCTGATTCTGCTCAACTCTCCCTTCAGAGATACCCTTGCTTGAAAGCGAAAGAGGAAGCTTACTAACCTACTAGTGTAAGTAGTCTTGTCCGAAAGGCTCAGGGGAAAAGACAGCTTAAAAGTACCAAGGTTTTGAAAGAAAGACAAGCCTTAAGGCAACTAAAGCTAGGAAGGTATGTTAAAGTGACTAGTCTTTCTTATCCGAAAACAAGCAAGACAACAAGGGAGGTTTTAGGAAACTCACTGGTTTCGAGATGGGTTTCCTTGCGGGTGTGTCCACTTGTTTTCCTAATAATAAGAAAGCTATAAACAAAAATAAAAACCGAAAATCTTTTTTTTTAGACAATTCTTCATTGCTGGGAAGAGGTAGAAGTAAGGGATGTGCTAAGGCACAACGGCTTTCGCACAGCTTCTACGCCCTTTCTTCTTGCCATATCTTACTTAGTAAAGAAACCTTTTGCGCTAGGAGTTCACCTTTTTTGTCTGGGTGGAAGCTGGCGGGTAGGGCTTGCTTAACCGGATACACGAAATTGGGATCTCCGTTGCATGCAAATCTGTTATTGTTGTTTAGAATAGTTCAGAATCCTCTTGGTAACTATCGTCAAGGATATGCAAGATGAGGGCCCCATTTTGGTAAAGTTGAAGGAAATGGTTACGAATTAGAAGGTAGAGGTCTTCTCCGAAGGGGGAGATGGTGTACTTCGATATCAGGGTTATTTGTGTGTTTTGGGTATTGATGACTTAAGAGATCAAATGTTTCATGAGGCTCATGGTTCTCAATACTCTATACGTCCAGGTTCCACCAAGATGTACCGTGAGCTACGAGAGGTCTATTGGTGGAATGGTATGAAGAAGGACATAGCAGCGTTTGTGGCTATGTATCAGAATTGCCAACAGGTGAAAGTGGAGCATAAAAGACCAGGAGGTGTGCTACAAGATATTAATATCTCCACTTGGAAGTGGAAAGAGAACAATATGGACTTCATCACAGGGTTTCCTCGTACATGTCAACAGTATGACTCTATTTGGGTGGTTGTGGACAGATTGACTAAAGCAGCTCATTTTCTACCGGTCAAAACTATCGATTTAGCTGAGGGCTATGTGAATTTTTATATTTAGGAGTTAGTTTGGTTGCATAGTGTTTCCCTTTTCCATCATATTAGACAGAGGTACTCAGTTTGCTTCACATTTTTTAAAGTCATTTCAGAAGGGACTTGGTACCAGGTCAAGCTTAGTACAACTTTTCACCCGCAGATGGATGGTCAAGCTGAGCATACCATTCAGACTCTTGAGGATATGTTAAGAGCATGTGTGATTGACTTCAAAGGAGTTGGGATGTCCATTTACCTCTTATCGAGTTTGCTTACAACAATAATTATCACTCCAGCATTCATATGGCTCTGTTTGAGGCTCTTTATGAGTGGAGATGTAGATCGCCTATTGGTTGGTTTGAAGTAGGTGAGGCTACATTAATAGGGCTAGATTCATTCCATGAGGCTATGTAGAAAGTTCAACTTATAAGAGAAAGGCTGAAAATAGCTTAGAGTCGTCAAAAGTCCTATACGAATGTGAGGAGGAGAGAATTTGAATTTTAAGTTGATGATTGCATGTTCTTGAAGATATCTCCTATGAAGGAGGTGATAAGATTTGGAAAGAAAGGGAAGCTTAGTCCCCAATATATTGGTCCGTATAGGATTCTGAGACGCGTTGTCAAGGTGGCCTACAAGTTCGATTTGCCCTCAGAGTTGGGTTTTGTACATCTAGTTTTCTATATATCTCTCTTGAAGAAGTGCATTGGTGATCTTGCTTGATTGTTCCGGTGGAGAACATTGGTGTGAATGATAACCTTAGCTATGTAGAGGTTCCAGTTGAAATTCTTGATCGTTAGGTTCGAAAGTTGAGGAACAAAGAAGTAGCTTTGGTAAAGGTTTTGTGGAGAAATCAGTTTGTCGAGGGAGCTACATTGGAAGCCGAAGCAGATATGATGGCTAAATATCCGCATCTTTCCCCTTCTGGCTCAGTTCTAGCTTGAGGTACCAGTTTCCTACTTAGTACTCTATTAAGTTTCATGTGTAGTTCATGTCTCTCAGTCTCCCTTTTGTTAGTGCACATATGTGTGATTCATGAATTCAGTTTAGTTATGTGTTTCAGTCCGGAGTCAGTGACTCTGTCAGTTTTTAGCTTCAGCTATTTAGTATTAGGGATGGCATTTTCGTTCCCCAATAATTTAGTATGTTTACCCATATTTCAGGATGAATATTCCCAAGGGGGAGATATTGTAATACTCCAAAAGTTCCTAAGACTAAGTTTGGGGTTTTAAAGGTGTTTAGTAGGAAGAACCTGTATTGTTGCCTCAGTACGATCGATGGTACGAGTTGTATGAGGATTGTACGACTTATAGGATGACCCATAGTAAGGGTTCAATAGTTGGCCTTCGAAACCACGAGTCCCCACTACGAGTTGTGGTGTGTGGGTACGACTTATGCTACGGATTGTAACAAGAACTGGGGACTTTCCAAGTGTCGATTGTATGAGTAGGGGTATGAATTGTAGATAGTAGCTATGGGTCGTAATATGGTTCATGTAATTTTTATAGGAATTATGTTTTGGGACTTGGTCAGTATAGAAGGCTACAACGAGTGGTAGGTTGATTGTACGACTCATGGTACAAGTCATAGCAGTTGGCAATTTAGCTTTCCCTGCGATTTCATTAAGGGTATTTCCCTAATTCCTAAGCTCCTAAGCACTAAACTATGTCGTTTTAAGCTCAATAAGGAGGATTTTAAGAGGGTTTATCTTATTCTATCCCATTCCCTCCGCATGCATGCTAGACTAGAGAATTCCTAACGACATCAAGCCTAGAATTCTTCTAGTTTTTTTGTAATTCTGTTGGGCTTTCAAGGAGGATTGTAGAATCAAAATACCCAGGTATGTAGGACTATGAATGGGAGTTTACTTTCACTCTCATGCCCAAATTTCTCATCAAGCTCATGAATTCAAGTCTTATAGTCAAGTTTATGATCTTATGGGATTTTAATCCAATTTCATGAATTTCTCTATGATTTATCTATAGGTCAATTCCCTACATGTTTTAAATAATATTTTAAGATTCATGGGAATGTTTTATACTTGTTTTGAATTACAATTCATGATTTCTAGTTTTGAAATTATTATTCCCAATTATGAAAGTTTCACGAAAAGTTAAGATTATGATCTATGCTTTCAAGCATGATGAGATATTTACCATGAAAGAATATTTATGAATTGCACATCTATGAATCCATGATTTTTGACTATCAATTTTATTTCAAGCATGTTAAAGTTTGGGAAAGCCCATATGATCTAAGTATGTTTTCATGATTTAGTTCTATTTCATGATGTTAGCTTACCAAATGGTTTTGGAGTCTAGATTATCGATGTGCTGTGAGTTTACAACACATTGAATGCTTAAAACTGAGAAAATAACATGGAATTAGGTATGTTTATATGGATATGAGGTACTTTTACTTTGATTTCAGGAAAAATAAGTGTTGGAGCAAAAATGTGCAAAAGAAGCCTAAAAATGCAGAAAATCAACCGAAGTACAAGTCTCACTACGAGTTATACCTTGATTGTATGAGCCGTACTGAGAACCGTGATGAAAGTCAGAAGGCTGGAATAAGAGGATGGCAACATACGACTCTCAGTACGAGCCGTAAATGGAGTCGTTGAATTGTTCATAGAAATTTGCGCAAAAACAGTCTCTTGGTTCAGATGGACTCACGAATCATAGCATCAACATACGAATCGTACCATGAGCAATGGCCAACTTTAGAAGATTATTTAATACTTGGCAAAACATCAAACACAATAAATAGTACGAGTCGTAGGAAAAAGGTACAAGTCATACCACATCACTCGTGAAAATTTTTAGAAGATGTCAGAGTTCTTAGGGACAAACAGCATTGTACGACTCGTAGGACTGTGGTGCGAGTCGTACCAGCCTGCTAACACTTAGCAAAATCTACAGCAGCCAAGGACGTATGAGAAGTAGGTATGACCCGCACAACTTGTTGTGGGTCGTAGGTCCAATCGTGATACAGTCGGCACCAGATATGGAAAATTTCCTGTTAGCTTAGGAAAAGGTTTCTAATATCTATATAAATAGCCTTTATGTTTTGTTTTAGTATAGAGAGGATAGAAACGAAGTAAGAGATGTGTGAAGAATAATATTTGTGAATTTATCAAGTTTTGAGGAGCCTTTCTTGGGATCAAATTCTTGAATTCCTACATTATTCTTGAGATTGTTCTTTGATATTCAAATTTTGTTTTCTTCGTATTATTGTTGTGTGTATTTAATCATGTGTTTGTGTATGAATGCGAATTGTAATCTTACAACCATGAGAGGATAAAACCTCCACAACTAGGGGTTGTGGGAACCATGGTGGATTAAGGAAATAGGGTTACACAAAACTGATTCAAAATCAATGTTAAATGCTTGTATTCTATTCTCTTCATCTTTAAATTCTTCTTAACGGTGTACAACGTTAGGATTTTCCTGAATTATTTACTTGCTTGAACCTTGAGAAGTAGAGATTAGGAAAAGAGAATTACAAGAAAGCCTTAATCTTTATGATCACTGTATTAACTTTAGCTACGGTAGCAAGATAGTTAAATTTGAAACATATTGATAATGGTTAGTTTGAAATCGCTCGTGAGACCTGACCCAGTGATTGAGTAAAGTCATCCAGTAGGGACGAGCCAGTCATTTGCATGAACCCTAGTTATCAATTCTACAAGTAAGCATTGGGATCGATCACGTGTGTATACTCGAAGTAGTTATGAACCCATGGAGAACACTTACCCTAGTTGTTTGAAAATCTTGATTTAAATCACGAATATAATCTTTACTTTAATATTGTTTTTTTTTTAAAAACCCAATTTGGAGATAACTCACCAACAAGTTCAATTACCGGCATTAGTATAGATCTTACCCTATTCCCTGTAGGTTCGACCCCAACCTCTTGCTTGGGTTCTTTATTGACAACGACAACTTCATACTTTTTCAAAAAGTGTGAGTTTGAGCGTTATCAAAAAGTGGTGACGTTGCCAGGGAATATGTCAAAGATTAGATTAATTACTTGTATTTGACTTTTGGTTGTTATTTCCTGAATTACAATTTTCTTTTTGTTTTTGGATATCCACAGGTTGTTTCTTGGTGAATGCCAAGTACTCGTTGGAGTGGAAACCCCCTGATTTCATTGGATCTCAAACTCGAAAGAACACGACTAGAGATGGAAAACCAAGAGTAGAGAGATGCCCATATTGCTGAAGAAGCTAGGCAAGCCGAGCTAGCTCGTCAAGCTGCACTTTAGGATGCAAAGGATGCTTGAGATGAGGTTGTTAATGTTGTTCGACATGGAAGAGGCAACAAATGTCAAAGATATGCCCCTTAGTTCTTCGATGAAGATGACCTGGACATTGATAAAGTCAGGTCAACTGGAGCTAGCTTACAACCAGCACTTCCTACTGGGGAAATTTGATATAACTAGCACCATGATACATTTATTGAACATGAAAGTGGTGTTTAGTGGTCACTCAAATGATGGTGCCAACCTGCACCTAATGAACTTTGTTGGAATATGCAAGGCGTACGGGTTGCCCGTAGTCAGCTAGGATGTTATATCTATAAGACTCATCCCCTTTTCTCTATTTGGGGAAGCCAAATTATGGTTATTGGAGTTGTCCAATGACTCCATTACTAATTGAGGGAGCTCAATAAAGCTTTCCTAGAGAGATTCTTCTCACCCTCCAGGATGCTGAATCTTAAGGATGAGATCTATAATTTCTGACAAATGAAAGCTGAGGCACTTCATGAGACCTAGTTGAGGTTCAACAAGAAGTTGACCAAGTGCCTGAACCACAAAATTTCTCATGACAACTTATTGGAGATTTTCTATAGATCATTGAACAATAGTACAAAAGAAGTAGAAGAAAGAGTGGCCGGAGGAGAACTGATGAGCCACACCTGGGAGCAAGCCTCCACAATTCTAGATAAAGTAACCAAGACAAACAGAGCATGGCACAACCGAGAAGCAGAAGCAATGGCTGGTAAATATGCAGTTGGTTTGATTGTAGACCAACGAAGGAAGGAGGAAGAACATGACCAGGAATTGGCTCATATGTGTATATCATTGGATTTTCTTACTAAGCACATCATGGGAGTTGGAGTTAGAAAGGTTAACGTAGAGGGGACACAAGGACCAGAACCAGGGACAAACCACTCAGATTCCGAGGAGGAGGCAAACTTCTTGGACAAATAAGTGGTGGGGTTCTGAGCCAATGCCCAAGGGTCTGGACAAGACACTGGGCGCCAAGGTTTCGAAAACCAAGGTCGGAACCAATATAGAATCAATTACAATTGGAATGAGCACAATGATAGAAGTCGAGGTAGTGAGCGCGAGGGAGATTAGAGCAGGAATGGTAATTACTGCAAAGATCAAGCTGGATTGCACGTGCCTCCTAATGCACGTGAGGGGGAAGCTGGACAGTTGAAGTTATAAAGCATGATGGCTGAGATGCTAAACAAGGTGATATCCACCGACTATCAGCTTAAAGACATCCATAGTGATATATCAAGCATGGGTCAGAGAATGGAGTAACATGCTACGTCTATCAAGAAGATCGAACAACAGCTAGGGAAACTGTCAGCATCCATGAACCCTAGGCAAAAGGATACACTACCTAGAAACATAGTCCAAAATCCAAAGAATGATGGTCACTGTATGGCTGTGATGACTATGATTTTAACACTATGATTGACCCCCCCCCTTTGTCGGTTGTAGTTGAAAGGAAGAAAAAAAGCATGATTGACGCTGAAGAAGATGTTTCTAAGAAGGAGCATAATGAGGATGCTGAGTTGGCTAAGGCTCCAAATGTTGAAAATGAGCCTGAAGCTGATCAAGGAAAAAAGCAAAGAGCTACACAAATTTACAAGGCGATTGCATGACCACCGCCACCGTTCCCTCAAAGAATGAAGAAGATGGTGGAGACTGGTAAGTTTCAGAAATTCTTTTCAATGCTTAAACAATCATCTGCAAACATACCATTGGTTGAGGCATTTGAATAGATGTCGGGATATGCATTGTTTATGAAGGACCTTGTCACAAAGAAAAGGTTTGTGAGTTATGAGCCTGTACATAATATGCATCATTGTTGTGCTATAGCCTTACGGGTCCTTGCCCAGAAGAAGGAATACCTAGGTGCCTTTACTATTCCATGCACAATTGGCGATGTTGAGTTCGCAAGGACGCTCTGCGATTTGGGAGCAAGCATCAATCTTATATCGTTGGCTGTGTTTAAGAAGCTGGGCTTGGGAGCCCCCACACCAACTACCATGCTACTACTGATGGCCGACTGAACTGTGAAGAAACCTGTGGGGATCTTGTCGATATTCTTGTTAAAATTGATAGATTCATATTCCCAGCAGACTTCGTGATCCTTGATTGCGAGGTTGATTTTGAGGTCCCTATCATTTTGGGGCAACCATTCCTTGCCACTGGGATAGCCTTAGTAGATGTTGAGGCTGGCCAGTTGAAGTTCAGACTCAATAAAGAAGACGTCACATTCAATGTTTGTCAGTCAATGAAGTAGCCCGAAGGAATATAGAGTTGTTTCAGCAATATAGGATGAATCCGAGTTCCTTGATGAAGTTTAAGTAGTCAAGAGACTTGTGTCGTGCTGCAACATTAAATCAAGAGCTTCTTTGGAGGCAACCCAAGTGGTGGTTTGGTGAATTCTGAGTAACCGAACCACCTATGTTGTTCTGAAATGTTAAATCATGTGCGTCTAGGGAGGCAAGCCAAGTTAATTAACTTATGTGTGTTTAATGTGCAGTGGAAACAAAAACAGGTGGAAAAAAATTGTAGAACTGGTAGGTGCTACGGTTCTTAGTACGACTCGTATGAGTGTTGTATGAATCCTACCACGAGTTGTGGTGAGAATCAGAGATATATTTCAGTGCATTAGTTTAGGATATAGTTGGTCCTACAACACATAACTTCATTGTACAGGTCGTAGTACTCACTATGGCTACGAACTAGGCAACGCATGGACCACAATGGAAGAAAGACCTATGAGTCATAGTACGAATTGTACCCCTATAGTACGAGTCGTAAGATTTACTCGTAGGTCCACAAGTAAGTTTCTCAATCTCTATATTACGGGTCAAAGGGATGAGTAGTAGGACCTTCCTACAACTCGTGGTATGAGTCACGACGGGTCAAAAATTTTAAAATTACCTGACTTGGCCCAAAATTTTCAAATCTTCCCTATAGCCTTTTTAAACTCAAAACCATTCATACCCTCCTCCCACGCTTTCAAAACAAAAGTTACGACCATAAACTCACACCATAACTCAACTTTAAAAAAATTAATCAAACAAGTTCTTGCTCAGATTACACCGAGAATCCCATCTAAACCCTATTTCTGATTGACAGTCGACATTATCAACATTCATGTAAGTGTATTTCTTTAAACTTGACAGATATGGTTTGTGTGATTGATGAAAACCTGCTAAATCCCTGAGAGTCCTCTAAATGCTTGAAAAATTAAAAAAGGACAATGACCAGGGATGTAAGAAAGCCATGTGCAATTGGGTAGGGCCTCTAATTTGCGAAAATTATGCATTGAACTATTAAAATTGAAGTTACGGGTCGTGACTAAAAAGAGGATAAATGGGTGACTGTAAAACATATTAAATGCATGCCTGGACTTGGGGAATTCTGAGTACCCAACATGAATATGAAGTCTTCTGCAAACTGAACAAAAATTAATGCAGGGACAGGCTTCACAAGCCTTCCTACAACTCATGGTTTCACACTATGACTCGTAGGATGGCTCGTTGGGACTGTCCCAAGAAAAATTTGTAACAATCATGAGGTACGAATCCCAGTATGGCTCGTGGCTTACTGCTACGAGTCGTACCTAGAAGTTAATCCAGAAATGGTCAAGTCCACAAGTGATAGTACGATCCTTCCTACGACTTGTGGAATTGACTTATAGTTCATACCATGAGTCATTGAAAAATACAGAAAAATTATTTTAAAGGGGCATCTTCGTACGACTCGTGGTACGGACCGTACCTTCATGGTATGAGTCATACCTCAGAAGTGTAACATTGAGTTAAGCTATTACGGGTCTTAGTACGAATCGTACCACCAAGGTACGACCCGTACTATTGACCCATGATAAATTATAGAGGAATTTTTCTTGCTTTATTTTTATCCGATTGTGAATTCTAACCCTTTTTCTTCACAGGTACAATAATGATGAAATGTAAAGCATCAAAGGCCACTGCTCGGAGGACAGTTCTTGATGAGACTTCCAAATCTAAACAAGAGGAAAACTCCCCTAGTGGTTCATTAGAGGAATATAGGGTGGATATATCAGATACTAATGGGACCCAATAAAGTAGGGCGAAGGCCAAAACCGAGGCCATGGCGGCCACTGCCACATCTGTCGGTGCTCTCGAGTTTGAGGAAGGAGCGGAGGATAAAGCCCAAGAGTCAAGAAGCGGCTCTAATGAAGAAGAGGGGTCCAAGGAGGCCCAATCTATAGATGTAAGAAGTGATGTTGGATCAGAGGAGGAGGCACCGAATGTCGAGCAGGAGCAGACTCCGCCTTTCGAAAATTCAAGAAGATCCACGGATCCCAAAGATTCATTGAACGAGGTAGAGGATATGAAGCAAATAATCAACTTCTACAGATTTGATTGGATGGCTAGGGTCCCGAACCAATAAACTTTAGAAATTGTCCAGGAGTTCTATGCCAATTATTTGGCTACCATGGAGAAGAAAGCAAAAGAGGGGCAGAAGTTGAAAGATCAGCCCAAACTGGATAGCATCCTGGTTAGAGGTCGAGAGGTTGATATATTTGAGAGCACTATTGCTCGGATATTATATGGGACCCACTTCATACCACCACATGCTATGCCAAAATATTACTATCAGGTGGAAGCTTTGAAACAAATCAAGAAGCTCAATTTTGATGAGAGGCGGAGGCAGATACAATGGTTGTCCGGGATGATCACGAAGAATAAAGAAGAGGCGGAGTGGGTCACTAGCGGCAAGCAGGTCACAAAGAGCACTCTGAATTTCATAGCAAAGGCCTGCTGGATGTTAGTGCACCACCGGTTGGCCTCGACTATTAATGATAATACCCTTAGTGTAGATAGAGTAGCTTTGGTGTCTTTTATCATGTAAAGATACCCCATCAATATCTCGAGGGTCATTGTAGAGGAGATGCAAGATCGGGCTATGGGATTGAGCACTACTATCCATTCTCGAGCCTCATTTTCAGATTATGCACAAATGTGGGCATCAAGGTGCGTCGTGGTAAGGATCACCTGATCGGAGGATAGCAGATTGCTGACGTAGGCCTAATTCGAGATGTGATGAACCTGGTAAGTAGGCTTGACTTTCCACCGCAGTCCCACTATAATGGTCAGTTGGGGGTGCACAGATGAATGCCCCAACTTCACAGGAGTAGGGTGATAGACCGGCTACAGATACCGGTCATTCAGATGCAGCTCCTAACACCTTATCGCACCACCTATAAGAATCCCGAGCTAGACTCCAGTCGGGTACATCCTAGTGCCTCAGGAATTTCTCCAAATGTTGTCCAAAAGACTGACTATAGTTGACAAGAAGGTTTAGTCATTGATGGAGAATGTCAAGCCTTGGGTAAAGGCCGAGATAGAGGTTGTTGCATAGGCCCTGCAAGCCAGATCAAATAGTTTTGAGACCAAATTCAACATGGGTATGGTTGAGCTGACTGACATAGGTAACCTCCACGAGAAGTTAGGGGCTCTTCGGAGTCAAGTGGCTGAGTTGTCATCATGACAACCGGCCATTATAGCAGCCCCCAAACTTCTTGACCTCGATGCCGTTATTGACGAGGAGCTTGATTTGGTGGATTATTGGGATCCCATAGGAGAAGATAAAGAAAAATTGAAAAATAGGGTCTCTGAGGATGTTGGAGACGATACCCCAAAGAAGAAGAGGAAAATAGAGAAAAGAGAGCACGCGCGGGCAAGATTAGAGAGTCAGCAGACTCATGGTGTGCATTAGTCAGAGCTACTTAAGAGAGCCAGAGGTGCAGGTAGCTCTACCATAGCCCAGGCAGAGTTTGCGAGTTGCAGGGACCCTTTGGACGAGCCACATTCAGCCCCGACGATTCCATAGGCCGTAGAGACGACCGATACTACTGAGGGGGTAACCACTCCCCCTATTGATACACCACTGAGTGCGCTGGCCACCACCAATGCCATGATTGCATCATAGGTACCTCCTCCGCAGGATGTCAGGAGCGCTTAGAGCGTTGTAGGTATGTTCCCTTGCCTCTTCTTTTACATTCAATGCTTCAGGGATGAAGCATGCTTTTTAACAAGGGAGGGGGTATACTTGTCATTTTTGGTATTTTGATTTGTCTGATAGTTATAATTTTCAGTATATGATTGGGTTTATCTAAAAATTCCTCCCATTAAAGGGGTGATGAGGTTTGGGAAGAAAGGAAAACTCAGTCCGAGATATGTCGGACCCCACATAATTTTGAAACAAATTGGCAGTGTAGCCTATGAGTTAGAATTACCTCTAGAGTTAGCATTTGTGCGCCGAGTCTTCCTTGTGTTACTATTGAAGAAGTGCATTGGTAATCCAACTTCAATTGTTCAATTAGACAGTGTGGGAGTAAAAGATAGTCTCCCTTACGAAGATGTCCCAATTCAAATCCTTGACTGGCAGGTTCGTAAGGTGAGAAACAAGGAAGTCACTTCAGTGAAAGTCTTGTGGAGGAACCAGCTAGTTGAGGGAGCCACATGGGAAGCAGAAGCAGACATGGCGACCTAATACCCGCACTTATTACATTCTAGTTCAGTTCCAGCATCAGGTACTAAATCCCTCCTCAATACTCTATTCAATTCTGTATTCATCAGCTCTATTCAGATTTTATATGTGCATTCTAGTTGCATCAGCTTTGTTAGCATGGTTAAGTCAGTTTGGAGTCAGTTACTCCCTCAGAAACTAGCTTATAGTCTCAGTTTGGGAATTGCAGCTCTTTTCCCTAGTTTTCCAGCAATTTTAGCCTTCATTCAAGGACAAATGATCCTAAGGGGGAGATATTGTAAAACCCCAAAACTTTCCTAGACCAAACTAAGACCTTGCAAGAAAAATCCAAAAGAAACCAGAAAAAAATTCCTCAGAACGACTGAGACACGAGTCGTGGTCACCCCTACTTGGTCCTTTGGGAACCCACGGGACATAGAACAACCCATTGTGAGAAACAACGAGTTTTCTTGTCACTCATTGGTTCCCCAGTTCAGAACTCCTTTTCCAGGACCCCACGACTCACTGTCGTCATTTCATACAATGACTCATTGTGATAGTCCTTGGATTAGAGTCCCTGGAAACTTTTTTCAGTGACTACGAGTGGTAGCAACGACCCGTTGTATCACACAAAAAGTCATTGTGACCACCCTTTGTGTCAAGTTAGAGATCTTTTATAAATTCTTCCAGTTAAGGTAATGACTGGACACAATGACCCGTTGGGTCCACCAACAAGTCGTTGTGTTGCCCGTCGTCAGGCCTCCCAGATTTTTCCATCCAGTGACCATGGGAGGACCCAACAATCCATTGGTTCATCCAACAACTCGTGGTATCTCCCGTTTCCAAATCCAGTGATTCCAAAACCCAGGAAGTAGGACCAATGACTGGTCCCAACGAGTGGTGGTCTCAATCAACGGCTCATTGAGTGACCCGTTGGTCCCCTATCAGGAAGTTTTCTAGATTTTATTCCAAGGTTATTTTTGTAATTTCCTAGACTTTTTATCTTAAAACCCTATCATTTTTGGGTTGTTTAGGAGGGATTTAAAGGGGTAGAACGATATTCCCCCTTCATTTCACTCATTCCCTCAAGTCTAAAGCGTAGAAATCAAGAAACACAAAGCAGAGCTAGGGAATTCAGCTACTTCTTCTCAGAAAATCTCAAGGATTTCCTCAGGAATTCTTCACCAAGTAAGTGGGAATTCAGCAAGGGAATTTTTCTTCCCTTGTGTCCCCAATACCCTTCTCTAATTCTTCTATCAGTTACAACCCTGTGGATTTGAAATGTAGAAAATTTTCAGATAAAATTCATTAAGATTGCAAGTGGAATATTATTTATGATATTAACTACTTTATTATTCCTAATTTCTAGAAATTTGGTGAAACTAGTATCTAGTAGAATTATTTAGCCCTAGTGTCTCAGCTCAGTAAAATTAGAATCTTGCATGTTGGACTATTTTCCCTATAGCTTGATTCTATTAATTTTGGGTTTCCCATATTGTTAGTATATGTTGAAATTTTAGTCATATGCATGTTAGTCCAGTCTCAGTCAGATTATTAGCATACTCAGTATTGTTTAGAAATGTTAATTGATAAGTTTGACTACAGTCATTTCTTGAGGTGTCGGTGGTGCCTCCCAATTATCAGTTATTAGACTCAGATCTAAGATTTTAGTGGTTCTTTAGACGGTTATGAAACTTCTAAATAAACAGCTCTGACCAGTCTTAGAACCCCTAGCTTCAGATTTCAGTTTGTTCTTTAGACGGTTATGATGCTTCCATATAAGAAGCTCTGGCTAGTCTTCGAACAGAAGTTTAAAAATCTGGTTCGATAAGACTCACAGGGTACTTCCAGATAGGTATTCCTGACTTATTCTTAGGCCCCAATTTTGAGCTATCAGCTTAGTAGTCAATCTAGGGCTATCCAGTGGAAGTAGGACTTAGCATCGAGCGGACTGGGGTTCCAGTGCACTCAGGTTCCCAGAACTACGTTGTCACCATAGGTTATTTATTTTTCCCTATGGCCCCAGACTTGTGACCACCCAGTTCATGCCTTTATACCTTGCCAATGTATATTGGGTCCTACCGATGGGGTGTATACATTGGACTCCACGTCTAGCTCACGTGGTTATATGTCGCTTATAGACTCTCCCACTAGTAGGTACAGTTTCTTCTTAGCTCAGCTCAGAACAAATTCAGTTTACTCAGTTCAATTAAGTTCAATACAATTAGTTCAGATCTGTATCTCAGATTTAGGGCATGTCTATGACCATCAGATAGGGTCATCTTGACCATTTAGTATATTTCAGTTTGTTCAGTTTTAGTATTTCAGTTGGTCATTGCATGTCATTCTAGTTCATTTATTTATTCTCTATGTTATGTTTTCTCCTACTTACCCAGTACATTCAAAGTCTGACGCATACCTTCTATGTTGTATCGTATTATGATACAGCCGCAGGTTCTCAGTCTCAACACCATTAGCAGATCTTCTCTAGGAGTTATCAGCTGCACCAGTGGTGAGTCCTCATCTTTTAAGGGCGATATTTATTTTCTTAAGTTATTTTCATTCAGTACACCTTAGAGTTAGTTGGGGGCTTGTCCCAGCAACTTATCAGTTGTAGTTGGCTTTCAGACATACATTTAGATTTCCAGTTTTGCTTTAGATGTAAAAGCTTATATTATTTAGTTTCCCTTAAATGATTTATTTATTTAATCTTCCACTAAGATTACTTAGATTACTAGTGTTATGATAGACCATGGGTTGGTTTGGGGTTACTTGTGACTCCAAGTACCGTGTCTCGTCCAGGGTTTAGACTCAGCTTGTGACAACTTTGTATTAGAGCCCTAGGATTACAGTATCCTAGTATGTCTAAAAGCCGCATAAAGTAGAGTCTTTTTCATGGGTGTGAAGCATGCTAAACTTATGATGGGGAGGCTACAAGACGTTATAGGAAAACTCCCTTTTGTTCATACTCTTTATCTTGCGTTGAAGTTCAATTCTAGAAATTTTCTCCTAACTTGTGCTCTATTCTTTTCAGTGAAATCATACCTCCAAGATGCGGTGATGGAAGAAGGGCCGACAATGCTAACTGACCTGCCCCACCAGCTCCACTACCCCTCAGGATGACCCCATATCCTCCGCAGAGTTCAGAGCAGCAATCCAGCTTCTCTCACAGATATTCACGAACCAGGTGAACCAGCAGGTGGTTCCGGTTAACACTAATGGGTCCGCAGCAGCCCGAGTTCGGGACTTCACTCGGATGAACCCTCCAACCTTCCATGGATTTAAGGTGGGAAAGGAACCACTAGATTTCATGGATGAGATTAGGAAGATCACCCGATTATGGGTGTTAGCTCCTGTAAAAGTACTATCCAGGATGCTTACCAGCTAATAGGGGTAGCCCAGATCTGGTACGATTAGTGGAAGGAAGGGAGACCAGCGGGAGAAGAACCGGTGGAGTGGGAGGACTTCACAATAGCCTTCTTAGACAAATTCTTCCCCGGGAGCTCAGGGAGGCTAAGGTGGCAGAATTCATAAATTTGAAACAGGGCAACAGGACGATGGAAGAGTATGCACTGGAGTTCACACGATTGTCAAAATAGGTTCCGGAGATGGTAGCCAAGCCAAGGGATCGCATGCTAAAGTTTGTCAATGAAGTATTGAACTTGGTCCTTAAGGAGTGCAGGATTGTAATGATTATCAAAGATATTGACCTCTCTAGATTCATCATTCATGCCTAGTAGATTGAGGCAGAAAAGATAAAAAACATGGAGAGGGAGAATAAGCGAGTAAGGACTGGCTAATCAAACTATGGCCACCAGAGGTCTGGTAGTAGTAGCCGCCTATAGCAGCAGTAGCAACAGAGGGCTCCAACACCCACTTTAGCCAGCGCCCCTACTTTCTGGTCCAGCAAGGATCGGAGGGGTGGAGCATCTGGCTCATAGTCCCAGAGTCACAACGCCGGCAACCGCTACCTAGCTTGCCCTATGTGTGGCAAGAACCATCAAGGGGAATGTCTTCAGGGCCGAGAGGGTTGCTTTGGGTGTTGAGATCTAGGTCATCAGCTTAGAGAATGCCTGTCAGCAGGACGTGGGAGATCACAATCCACCGCTTCAGCAGCTCTAACAGGATGACTAGCTCAACAGGCCAAAATTTCAGGTATGGATTGCAGCCAACACCAAAATCAATTTTATGCTTTTTCCTCTCTTCAGGATCAGGAGAGCCCACATGATGTGGTCACGGGTATGTTACATCTTTTCCATCTAGATGTATATGCCCTACTAGATACAAGATCTACACTATCATTTGTGACTCCCTATGTAGCTGTCCAGTTTGATATCAGTCTAGAAGTCCTCTCAGGACCATTCTCAGTCTCTATCCCAGTTGGTCAATCAGTTAAAGCCAGCCGGGTGTATAGAAACTGCCCAGTGTCAATCTTGAATAAAGTCATTCCAGTCGATCTCGTAGATTTAGACATGGCTGATTTTGACCTCATTTTTGGCATGGATTAGTTACACTCCGGTTATGCCTCCGTCAACTGCAGAACTAGAGTCGTCAGATTTTAGTTCCCTAATGAGCAAACTTTAGAGTGGACAGGTGTAGTTTAGTGCCAAAGGGTAAGTTTATTTCCTACTGATCTCGGGCAAAATAGCATGCCTGAGTGATGCTTTATAACTTAATTTAGTCTTGTTTATCTAATTAATTATATACATTTTCATGTGATTTTATATAAA